>WSYH01003002.1:0-74394 GCA_036426205.1 Ascaphus truei
GCAGCACTGACTCTCAAATAAAAAACGGGGGAACACACACAGAAAGTATTCTAAGGGCACGGGGGTACAGAAATACGAGCAAAGACACCATCCAATGCGTTTCGTAACACCAGGTTACTTCTTCAGGGAAGGGGAGGTGACAGGATTAAAAGTCTCTCATATCAAGAGACATTTTGGATTTACCAAATTATACATCACTATGTGCATTGTGCGCCCTGTTCTTTTGTTTTTTGTCTAGTTCCAGGGGTGTCGAGCCACCCCCAAGAAAGGCTGCAGACCCACATCTAGTGTTATCCTCACATTTAAGGTCAACAATATTGTTCATGTTCACTGTGCACTGTTCACTGGTTGTGTTTTACTAGGTATTAGCTGCGCACCATCACCTATTCTTTTTACTGTTGTCACTTGTCTCTAGGTGCTGCACTTTTATACTGGTTATTTTTCACTTTTTCTACACTTATTTAAGTACTGTTCTGTTAACCATCTAGCAAAATGGTGTGGGGTTTACTCAATCTCAGAGATAAACGACAAGAACAATTTGATCGTTTATTCTCTGAGAAACCTAAAGACTATTCAGAAGGGGAGGAGGTTGATTTGTCAATAGAAGGACATTTTAAAGTCATAGAAAATCTTTTGTTAAAGGACAACAAGCTTTGGCTTGAAAAAACTACCTTACAAAAATATATAGACTGTAAAAGAATCCAAAGGGGGTTACGTGTCCAGAAACCACCCACATTTGGGAAAGAGAACGAGCACTTTATGAAAGAATGGAACAGAATTTTGGATGAGTGTTCCATAGATCTGATGCGTTTAATTATTTTTGAATGCACTAAATCCATTACACTTATTGAGAAAGAAATATTGAAAGAGATTTAAATCATGGAGCCTATAGTAATTGATAAGGATTGCTCCAAGATTGAAGTTGAACTACTTGCCAAATTAGAGAGTACAGGAGAAGAGATAGTCAAAAATAAACATGAGAAATTTCTGAGATATAAAGCTGATTATGACAATGGGAGAGAAAAAGATTGGGCTAAAAAGGGAGAAAGAGGTAGAGTGATAGACAAAGTGTACATTCCCAATCACAGTACCAGGAAGGACCAACATACATCTGGCAATAGAGGCTCCGGTAGGAGAGGCCCCCCAGACACCATGATTGGTCAAATTATAGGAGACAAGATCACTACCAGAATAGATCTAGGTATAGAAGAGATGATCATAAATATACTAACCATAGTACTAATGTTAGACAGAACAACTCTGAGAAATATAGGGAACAAAATCCCACACCTCCACCTCCCAAAAATAGATCAGAACCAAGAAAAGATGAGTATAAGTCTAAAGAAACATCTAGTAATAAATCAGTTATTGAGTCCCCGTCAGGCTCCCGTTTTTTAGAATTACTAAGAAGCAGGTTCTCCCCGGTGAAAGAGAAAAAGAAGGAGAAGAGACAGGAACAGCTAAGCAGTCCTGCAGGGAGATCAAAAGTAAAAAGATCGCTACCAGACGAGGAACGAGAGCAGGATCCAGGGTCAAAGAGAAGGGACTCAAGTGTAGACCTGGGATCTCCCTAGATAAGGGCATTTTTAATTTGTCCACAGTGATTCTGACCAAAGATCAGAAAACTGTACTTAATAAGGGTCTAAATTTCTCAAGGTCTAGTGGTCCGAACGGCTTTCAGCTATACACAGACCTGCATAAATTTGTGAGGAACATGACCCTTAAACGGCATTTTATCAAAAACGAGAACGAAACTCCACAAGTGATGAATGAAAGTGAGTATATACCTGAAACAACTGATTCAAACACTGAGGGTTTGGTTTGTAGACACACCTCCTTTAAAACAAGGTCTAAATTTTACCCTGCACAATCTAAAGGGCACCATATTGATACATTTTTCAATATGGTGCTTAATGATTTCTCCAGACTGGTGAAAACTTTTAAACCAGGAGACCTTAGACATAATTTGAATATTCAAGAAAACTTAGCTCTGAAGTGTTTAAAAAATAATAAAGACCTGATCATTAGACAGGCGGATAAAGGGGGCGGGGTGGTCCTGCAAAACCGTAAGGATTACGAACAGGAGGCCCACCGCCTCCTTTATGACTCATCCTTCTATAGGTTACTTAGCAAAGACCCTACCGGTGATTACATTATCCTCTTAAAGGAACTATTGGATGAAGCCTTTTCTAACACTGTTATTACGAAAGCTGAGTTTGACTTTTTGTTTAATGATTCTCCTAATATACCAATTTTTTATCATTTGTCCAAATTCCACAAGTCTATTTCCAACCCACCTGGTCGTCCCATTATTTCGGGAATAGATTCCCTTACTGCGAATCTTTCGCAGTATGTGGACTTCTTTTTGCAGACTTACGTCAACCAACTGCCATCCTACCTAAAAGACACATCTTCTGTTCTCCTAGCCTTTCAGGACTTTGAATGGAAGAGCACATATAAATGGATTACATGTGATGTGCAGGCATTGTACACCCACATTCCACACGACAAGGGCCTACAGGCAATTCAATTTTATCTGGAGGCAGATACTACTCTACATCATCTCAATACAGAATTCATTTTGAAATCTATTGAGTACATACTGATCCATAATTATTTTTTGTTTTTAACCGAGTTCTTCATACAGGTTTGCGGAACTGCAATGGGCACGAGATTTGCACCCAGTTTCTCAAACCTGTATATGGGTCAGTGGGAGGAACAGAGCATTTGGAGTAATAACCCTTTTAGTAAACAGATAATCATCTGGCGTCGCTATATTGACGATATCCTATGTGTATGGGAGGGGGATGATTTATCCATCTGCTCTTTCCTCTCCTACTTGAATGCCAACGATAGGAATTTGGTTTTTACGCTTGTGTCCAACCCACTCAGCATTAACTTTTTAGATTTACAATTAACAGCATTGGACAATGGGAATGTTTCCACCAAGGTCTTTTTTAAAGAAATCGATGCCAACAATTTATTAATGGCAAGCAGTAACCACAAAAAATCGTGGATTACTAATATTCCCAAGGGCCAATTTATTCGTATTAAACGGAACTGTAGTGGGGATCAAGATTTTGAGACACAATCCAAATTGCTTTTTGATAAGTTCCTAGAAAGAGGTTACTCTAGTGCGAGTTTGACTAGAGATCTTGATGTAGTTCGACGTATGGACAGGCAGTCAATGTTAGTCCCAAAAATCAAAGAAAAAACTGATGACCAGAGTAATTTGATAGAAGTGCCTTTTATTACTACCTATAATTCAATGAATAAAAAAATTGAAAGGATTATACAACGACATTGGGCAATTTTATGCACTGATCCAGTACTAAGTGATCATATTGCAGATGTTCCTAAGTTTATATATAGAAGGGCAAAAAATCTTAAAAATTCACTAGCCCCCAGCGAAGTGGGCTTTACCCACGTGAAGCCAATATCAAAAACTTGGCTTGGTGATAAACCAACAGGGAACTATCAATGTGGAAAGTGATCTATATGTAAACATATTCACCCAGAGAGAAAAACCTTCAAATCATTCACCACTGGTGAGAGTTTCGAGATCGATTCTTTTATAAATTGTAATTCTACCTATGTGGTCTATATGATCAACTGTGAGTGCGGCCTGCAATACATAGGCCGCACAAAAAGATGCCTAAAACTCGGATACAGGAGCACATTAGAAATATTAAAATAGGTTATGAGAAACATAGTCTCTCCCGTCACTTTGCACTTTACCATAATAAAGACCCTTCTAATTTACAATTTAAAGGTATCAAAGTGGTCCCTAGAGCAAGAAGGGGAGGTGATAGGATTAAAAGTCTCTCATATCAAGAGACATTTTTGGATTTACCAAATGAACTCATTGAGCCCTAAGGGGTTAAATGAGGATATAGACATTTGGTCCCTGTATTAGACCCATAGCCTCCTTTATATGTCATGCTGTTTATACACTCATCCCTGTATATGTATATGTTTGGTTCTAATTTTGGCTTCTCTTTTTCAGAATTCCAATCTCATGCGTCTAGTTTTAATCATTCATATGTCTTATTTCTTGATATGTATTGTGATATTGTATTTTTTGTACTTGAATGCATTTTGTTATAAATTAGTTCTGTTTTTTTATAAGACACTGTTTTATGCAGGTTTTAATGAGCAATACGCTTCACCTTTAATTGATGATACAGCAATTAGACACCGCACGTTTAATTGGGGGATGCTGGGTATATATATGTGTACACCCCCATCTGCATACATTCCCTGAAGACGTAACCTGGTGTTACGAAACGCGTTGGAGGGTGTCTTTGCTCGTATTTCTGTACCCCCGTGCCTTTAGAACACTTTCTGTGTGTGTTCCCCCGTTTTTTATTTGAGAGTCAGTGCTGCTGTTTCCACATTGGTACATTGCGTGCATTGCATCCTGTATCGCTGCGTGTATCCTGCGCGGCCCGCGCGCTGTGCACTCCAACAGACGCCTCCCGGAAGTGGATGGTCGATTCGTGACGTCATCGCCAGGCGCTCCACGAGGAGTAGCGGCATGCGACTGGCGTTCAAGCAGCGTGTTGGGCACTGACGGAGGCTGCTACATGCCGATTTGAGCTCTGTGCTCCGGGACTTTTACCTTGGGACTGACCCACTTACCACCCTGAGACGGAGAGTCTTGGATTCCACACGTGTGGAGTGATTATCAGACGAGACATTTGCTGACCCACCACTCCTTGAGATCAAGTGAAGAGTGTCGCCTCCAGTCGTCGCCTGGTGTGGTAAACCTATTAACCAACTGCCTATATATTCTTACTTTGATGTACGCAGAACTATTTACTTTTGATTATAAAGTCACTTTTTATAATATACATCACTATGTGCATTGTGCGCCCTGTTCTTTTGTTTTTTGTCATCAGTATTGCCTGTTTTTCAACTTCTCCACTGCCACTGCAGTTACGTTTTAACCGCAGGAATTGGCCTACTGGTTTACCTTTCACTAGCGCCCTAGGATGGTGGCTCTCAGCCTGAAGTAGGCTATTCGTGGATGTGGGTTTTCTGTAAATGGTGGTGCTTAGTTCGCCATTGGTTCCTCTGGATAGTGAGGGAAGAATAAGTGCGCAACCCAAAAAACAACTTAAAAGTGTTAAAAGACTAATATCTAATTAAAACAACAATTAATGTGAACCCCTATATATCGTACTCTGCACACGATATTGGGCACAACCCTACTGTGGAAGTGAAAAAAGTATTAAACCATACAAAACCGTGGGTAAATGGTGTATGCTGCTATAGTTAGAGAGTGGCTTGGCACTCCCACGAACTAGAGATAAAAGACAAGAAAAAAGCGCAAAGCGCAAATAGTGAAGTATGTCAAAAAACGTATTTAGTATAAAAAAAGGGGTAAGTATTCTGCGTACATCAATATACAAGAACATAAGCATTTCGTGTATCATAACACGAGTTTACCACACATCTCACATCAGGGTGGGCAATAGAAGAGGATCTCTCAGGTAGGTGGTCTTCAGCAGTCTCCAGATGTTATCTGAGTCTCTCACACTGACTGCAACTCGTGACCATCATCCAGATCGTCTCGGGTTCACGGGTAACAGGCACTACGTTGTCGTCTTAGGAACACTCGTGGCACTTGTAGAAAAAGTCCTCGGTCAGCAAAACACACTCTGTGTGTAGTTGAGGAAAGTCTCTGTAGCCACTCGGCAAAATGTCAAAGATAGCAGAACACAGAAGAGTATCTGCGTTCCAGCCTGGGTGTCTGACGGCTGGCAATGACAATTTCTTCCAGTGTCTGCGCATACATATGACGTCACACCAGAGGCGTATCTCCAAAATAAACACCCAAGCGGTGTAACTCGAGAGGGATACACGAAAGTAGTAGTAGCCTGATAACTACACAGTACTAACACAGAAATAGGCATAATAAGGTACCAATAAAAACAGAATAAACCTACGCGTTTCATAGCTATAAAGTGCTACTTCTTCAGGGATAATTCATTGTCATTACCATGAGCACTATATACACGCACATCCACCCACATTGGTCAGTTAATTAAGACCAGGAGCCAATTAGATGTGCCGATATAGTCACTGGGACATGATAGCGAATTAAACAAGAAAAAACAATTAATACACATCTTTAATAAAATACATAAAACATCTGTAAAAAGAAAAAGAGAAAAAAACCAAATCGCTAAGCGGGCTAAAAATCAACATAAACCAATATATAGCATGAAACTTAGTAAAAAGCCCAAACATCCAGGTCTTCGTTTAACCCTTTAGGTGCCATACAATCCAATTTATGAATCCAATAGGATTCTTGGGCAGATAAAGCCTTTAGTCTATCCCCTCCCCTTCTGTTACATGGAACATGCTTAATACCCTTAAATGTTAAAAAAGAGGGGTCTTTTTGGTGATGTAGTAATAAATGTCGTGGTACACTATGTTTCTCGAAACCATTCCTAATGTTCCGAATATGCTCTTGTATACGAATTTTGAGATTACGTTTAGTCCTACCAATATAATAGAGCCCACAAGTGCACTCAAGAAGATATACTATGAATACAGAGTCACATGTAATGAAGTCCTCAATAGTGAAGACCTCCTTAGATGTTTTAGAGACAAATGTCTTACGATTTGGGTGTATGAATTTACAAACAGAACATTTTCCACATTTGAAATTACCCATAGGTTTAGTACCAAACCATCTGTTATTAACCTTTGCACGTAATTGGTGTCCGATATCACTTGGAGCTAAAGCGTTTTTAAGATTACTAGCTTTTCTGTATATAAATCTAGGTCTTGTGACCAGACTGTTACCCAAAACTGGGTCATTGCATAGAATGGCCCAATGCTTGGACACAATCTGCTCAATATGTCTATGCACTGAATTGAAATTAGTAACAAAGGCCACGTTATTAGTGTCTTTACTGCAGATTTTTCTATCTTTCTGGATCAAAAGTTCACTTCTGTCCATATGTTGAACTCTTACTAATTCCTTCCTTAAATATTCAGAATTATATCCCCTTTATACAAAACGATCAAACAGTTTTTCAGCTTGCTTAGTGAAAGTATCATTATTGCTGCAATTTCTCTTCATTCTCATGAATTGGCCACCTGGAATATTTTTTATCCATGAATTCTTATGATTACTGGTGGCCATCAATAAGTTGTTTGTGTCTACTTCTTTCAAGAATATTTCTGTTGAGACTTCACCTCCAGGTGTAGAGAATAATTTGAGGTCTAGATAATCTATAACTCCACTATCAGTGTGGTGTGTGAAGATTAGATTATGCTCATTATTATTAATGAAGGACATGAACTGGTTGACCGACTCGAGATCTCCATCCCATACACATAGGACATCATCTATGTAGTGTCGCCACATAATGATGTTATTAGTAAACGGGTTATTTGCCCAAATGTACTGATTCTCCCAGTCTCCCACATACAGGTTTGCAAAACTAGGGGCAAACCGAATACCCATAGCCGTTCCGCAAACCTGTATGTAGAAGTCCGCGAGGAACATAAAATAATTATGTTTAAGTATGAAATCAATTGATTTGATAATAAACTCCCTATTTAGGGAATGGAGTAGTGGATCTTATTTCATACAAAAATCAACAGCAGCTAGGCCTTTAGCATGGGGAACCATGGATGGGAAGATCAAACCGCGCTCATGCTTCCTAAAAGGGATCTTGAAGTAGATCAGCTCTCCCCTCTTGCTGCTGCTGTGATGTGAAGGCACCCCTCCTCCACCGATAACTTTCGTAGGAAGACTCCAACGTCAGAAAATAGTAGAAAATAAAAACAGAAGCGCACAAAGGATTAAGATAAATATATTACACATAGGGTATAATAACACATAAAAACTTACATATGTAAGTTTTTATGTGTTATTATACCCTATGTGTAATATATTTATCTTAACCCTTGGTGCGCTTCTGTGTTTATTTTCTACTTTAGCATGGGGAATGTGAGTATATTATGCCTGTATGTCCCAGGTCAACCATCTGTAACTACTCTTCTATTCAAAGGATTGAAAGAGATTGAGTACTGCAGTGGAATCTTTAAGATAGGAAGGTAGTTTAACTACATAGGATTGAAGAAAAAAGTCGACATATTGGGACACATTAGCGGTTAAAAACTGAATCCCTGACACAATGGGTCTTCCTGGGGGATCAACAATAGATTTATGGATTTTTGGTAAATGGTAGAATATGGGTATTCTAGGGAAATTTGGATAAAGAAATGAGAACTCTATATTAGTAATAATCGACAGGGAAACAGCTTCTTCCAAGAGCATTTTTAGCTGAGCTTGAAACTCCAAAGTGGGATCTTTATTCAATTTTTTGTAGAAGGAAATATCAAGCAATAATCTATGAGCCTCTCTCTCATAATCACTGCGATTCTGCAGTACAACCCCTCCTCCCTTGTCTGCTTTTCTAATAATTAGATCTTTATTGTCTTTAAGCATTTTGAGAGCCAAATTCTCTTTTACATTAAGGTTCTGTTTAATTTTACCCATATTAAAGTCTTGTGTTAACGTATTAAATTCATTATTAACAATTGTAAAGAACGTTTCTATATGGTGACCCTTGGACTGGGCTGGATAAAATCTAGACTGAGCTCTAAATGATGTATGTCTAATAGTGGGTTCATTATCCAAAGCTAAAGAAATAGCTGGTGTTTTCAGAACATCTTGAACTACAGGAATAGATTCCATCTCACATTTAAGAAAATGTCTTTTTAACGTTAAATTACGTGTAAACTTGTGTAAGTCTTTAAACAATTGCAAAGAGTTTGGTCCACAGGACCGTGAAAAGGTTAATCCTTGACCTAGTACATTAATTTGATCTCTTGTTAGAATAGTAGATGAGAGATTGAAGATTCACTTTTTTTTTTTTTTTTTTCAACTTAAATTTTATTTGACACGTACATAAATTGCATACATAGCATATAACTGTATTGCAGGTGCAGCTTACAGTTGCTAACACTCTATGATATGAATGAACATCTGATGACAGACAAACCGGGAAAACAGACAGACTGACAGTCCCCTAGTGAAAGAGGGGGGAGAGGAGGGTGGGGGATTGTGGGGGGGGGGAGAGGGAGGTCTCCTGCCGTGGTTCCGCTTCCGTGTGCCTACCGGCTGGCTCTCTGCATCTGGGGAAACATTGAGCATTCCCTGTGTCCGGTCTGGCCCACACTCTAGAGGCTATTCTGCGCTGGCCGCGTGTCGGATGAGGGCGGGGCATGACGCCCAGGTTCCGCCTACTAGCCGTCTTTTAAGGGAGAACGCACCTACCACAATCAATGCCAAATCGTGGCCCTCTCCACCCCTGGTATGTCTGTCTGGTCCAGCCAAGGTGTCCAGACTTTTAAATAATTTGCGCCAGTGTCGTTGACCAGACTCGTCAACTTTTCCATCTGGCAAACTGACCAAATCCGATTCCGAATCTTAGTAATCAAAGGGATTTCATTTTGTTTCCAACGTGCTGCGATCTCTCCCCGGACTGCCATCGCAAAATGCGCTACTAATTTGTTCTCGCCTCGGGAAAGTCCTTTTTTGGGTCTGTTCAAAAGGAACAGCCATGGGTCCACCTGTATGGGTTTACCTAGGAGCTTGTGCAACCAATCTGTAATTGATTCCCACACAGGGACGATCCTAGGGCAGGACCACAGCATGTGCAACAGGTCTGCCCGTTGTCCACACTGTCTCGGGCACAGCGGGGAGTAACTGGGCAGAAATTTAGCTAATTTAGTGGGGGTGTGGTACCATCGCATCATAACCTTATATGCATTCTCCCTCAAGGTCATGCACATTGAGCTTTTAGTTGTTGCCTCTACTATCTTGGACCACTCCTCTACTTCCAGCGTCTCCCCCAGGTCGTGTTCCCACTTTGTCATGTACCCTGTTTTGTCGTCACTTTTGCACCAGAACCGGTCACTTCCTTGTACATCTGCGATGTAAGTCCCTTCGTGGATGTCCCTGATCGACAGAGCTTTTCGAAATTCGTCATGGGCGTATGTGGTTGCATCTTCTGGTAGAATGCTCTGATCTGGAGGTATCTAAAAAACTCGGCATTGGGGATCTTTTTGTCTGACTTAAGTATATCGAATATTTGTATGCCTTGTCTTCCCTCCAGATCTACTAGTCTGTTGATATTTCTATGTTTCCAGATTGGGAAGGCAACATTGTTCAGACCCGGAGCAAAGAGTGAGTTGTTCCATAGTGGGGTCATACCTGATGACTTGTGCGTCAAGCCACATTTGAGTCTGGTAGCCTCCCAGACAGAGAGAGAGTTGGTCATTGAGGATAGCGGCAGTTTGGCGCCTAACCACACCTTTTTGGGAAGCCAAATCAGATGCCCCAGCTCCAAAGGGGAGCATAGTTCTTTATCTAGGGCGACCCATCCTTTTGAGTCTGGGCTGGTGTGCCACTGCACAATCTGGCATAATTGTGCCGCCTTATAGTATGACAACAAACAAGGCACCGCTAGACCCCCTGCCCCTGTTTGCCTACGCATGATCTGTTTACCCACCTGTGCCTTCTTCCCTCCCCAGATAAATTTATCTATCACTGATTGAAGCGAGAGGGTCTCCTTCAATCCCAATGGCACCGGGAGGGTTTGGTACAGGTATAGAAGGCGAGGGAGCAGATTCATTTTGACGCAGTGAATCTTACCAATCCAAGAAATTTTACACGTGGCCCATCGCTTTATGTCCCCTCTCATAGTTTGCGTCAGTTTGGGGTAATTTGCTTGGTATAGTGTATTGTAGGACTTAGTGACATTGATGCCCAGATATTTAATGTGGCTCTGTTGCCAGTTAAAGTTAAAGTTTATAGACATCAATTTCTCCAAGTGCTTAGGGAGATTTATATTTAGAGCGTCTGATTTTGACTGATTTATTTTGAATCCGGAGATTCTGTTGAATCTTCCCAATAGCTCGAATAGGTTCGGTGGAGAGGTAAGGGGTTTAGATATTGTCAGGAACACGTCATCCGCATACAGTGCCACTTTATGCGACTGGTTTCCGATGTCAATACCCGTGATGTCTTTGCTATCACGTATCTGAGCAGCCAATGGCTCCATACACAGAGCAAAGAGGAGGGGGGAGAGCGGGCAGCCCTGCCTCGTTCCGCTCTTAATTTGGAAGGGATCTGAAGCAAACTCCTGATGGGTAACCCTAGCCGATGGGTCCGAATATAGAGCCAGTATTGCCTTTGTCAGTTTTTCACCCATCCCAAATGCTCCAAGCGTGGCCTCAAGGTATGGCCAGTCTATCCTATCGAACGCTTTTTCTGCATCCAGACTGAGCGCCATCACCGGAATTGCTCGTGTATTGGCTATTTCTATCAGATCAATAATTCGTCGGGTATTATCTGCTGATTGCCGCCCCGGGATAAAGCCGACTTGATCTGGGTGCACCAGTCTGGGTAGGATGAGACTTAATCTATTGGCCAGAAGTTTGGCGTAGATTTTCACGTCCGAATTAATCAGGGAGATTGGTCTGTAGCTTTTACAGTCCAGGGGGTCTTTGCCCTGTTTTAGTATTACCGAGATGGACGCTTGGAGCATGTGCTGGGGAAAGGGGGTGCCTCCGAGGACCTGGTTAAACATACGGAGGAGGTGAGGGGCCAGTTGTTTCCTAAATTTTTTGTAGTATAAGTTCGAATATCCATCAGGACCCGGGGCTTTAGAGGGTTTGAGGCTTTTGATAACCTCTGTAATTTCCTCCAGTGTGAACTCACTACCCATTACCTCTCTCTCCAACTCGTTCAGCCTTGGTAGCTTCGTGCCCCTCAAGAAGTCTTTTAGGGCCTTATCCGTACCAGTAGAGTGGGAGACTTTTCTCCCATCGTATAGTTTTTCATAAAAGGCTTTGAACTCCCCTACGATATTTTTAGGATTGGCCGAGATTTCCCCTGACCCTAGACGCAGGGCCTGTATATTATAAGTATTCGTTTTAGGTGTGATCATATTGGCCAGCATGGTGTCTGGCTTTTTCAAAGAATCTTCTCTTTGACCAACTTAACGACTTCTCAGCCTGGGAGGTGAGCAGGAGGTTTAGTTTAACCTGGGTTTCCCTGATTTTTTGGATGGTGGTCGTATCCGGAGAGCGCTTGTGCAGCTCCCATAAAGTCTTGAGCTCTGTTTGCTCCTTTATGATCTTCGCGTTGCTTTCTCTTTTTTTCTTGGCCGCTAAACTAATCAAGATCCCTCGTAATGTTGCTTTATGCGCCTCCCAGAGGGTAATATGTGAGCGAACACTGTCTTTATTTTCTCTAAAGAAACAATTAATCTCGGCCCCGATCTTAGCCTGTAGTTCTGGGATTTTTAAGAGGGATTCATTTAATTTCCAATTTGCTCCTGGTCTGTCCAACCCTATCTGAGTGCACCGTAGCTCTATGGGTGCATGATCTGACCACGAAATATCGTGGATCCCTGCATGGGCAATCTTTGGAACCAGTCTACTAGAGACAAAGAAGTAATGAAGATTCACTTTTTTATTGGGGAAACCCTTCTTGATAACTCTCTTTTCTTTTTGAGACTGGCCCCACCTCTATTTCCTCGTCTGACAGAGATCTTTTTCTCTGTCTGATTTGAGGAAGATCTGGGGCAGTGTCCTTCAATTTCCCCTCCTTCTCTAATGGGGGTGCCAGTCTTGTTTTGACCAATTCTAAAAAAGAAGGAGATGAACGGCCCGGAGAGCGTGAATAAATACTACGTTTTTCATCTGAGGATGAATCCTTAGGAGAATGTGAATAGGACTCTGTCCTTATATTAGTGTATTCTTTAGTATTCTTAGAATGATAGGGATTAGATCTAAAATTGGGTTTAAAATCCTGAATGTAATTTTTACCTCTATAATTGGGGTTACGGACATGATTGTCATATTGTTGGTGGGAATATTCTTTCCTTGTATTGTTATTTCCACCATTGCCTCGAAAGTTGTCATGTGACCGATCATTAGACCTATAGTTTTGGTCATGTGGATTTCTCTGCCTAGAGTGAGAAGAACTTGACTTATCTCTTGTATTGGGAATGTAGGCATGACCCACTACTCTTCCTCTTTCTTCTTGCTTGGCCCAATCTCTCTGTCTATTGTTTACATAGTCACTTTTATCACGTAAAAATGTGTTGTGTTTCACTTTTAAAAGCTCTTCTTCTTCATTTTCAAGTTTACTCTTGAGATCATGTTCCAACTCTGAGCAATCATTGTTGATAACTAATGGCTCAAGAGTCTCAATGGTCTCAAGAATATCTTTCTCTAAACCTTTAATAGTATGGCTCCTCTCAAAAATGATTAGCCTCATTAGGTCCATTGAGCAAGCATCTAGAATTCTATTCCATTCTTGCATAAAATGTGTGTTCTCTCTACCAAAGGTAGGTTTTTTTTGAGGACTCGCAACCCTCTCGGAATTCTTTTACAGTCAATATAACTTTGTAAAGTCCTTTTTTCTAGCCATAATTTGCTCTCATTAAGTAATTAATTTCTCTAAATTTTTAAAATGATCCTTAACAGATATATTTACAGTAATATCAGGTGAAACATGTTCTGCCTCCTCTGAGAATAGGAGGCTGAAGTGTTTCTCTTGTTTAGCCCTGCAGTTAACCAGGCTCCACACCATATTGGATGGACAAATATATATCGTACACAGTATTCTACAATCAAGTGAATTAAGGTGCAGCACAAACAGGAGCAAGTGAACAGTGAGGGAAGAATAAGTACGCAACCCAAAAAACTACTTAAAAGTGTTAAAAGACTAATATCTAATTAAAAAACAATTAATGTGAACCCCTATATATCGTATCGTACTATGCACACGATATTGGGCACAACCCTACTGTGGAAGTGAAAAGAGTATACAAAACCGTGGGTAAATGGTGTATGCAACTATAGTTAGAGAGTGGCTCAGCACTCCCACGAACTAGAGATAAAAGACAAGAAAAAAGCGCAAAACGCAAATAGTGAAGTATGTCAAAAAACGTATTTAGTATAAAAAAAGGGGTAAGTATTCTGTGTACATCAATATACAAAAACATAAGCATTTCGTGTATCATAACACGAGTTTACCACACAGCTGACATCAGGGTGGGCAATAGAAGAGGATCTCTCAGGTAGGTGGTCTTCAGCAGTTTCCAGATGTCATCTGGGTCTCTCACACTGACTGCAACTCGTGACCATCATCCAGATCGTCTCGGGTTCATGGGTAACAGGCACTCCGTTGTCGTCTCAGTAACACTCGTGGCACTTGTAGAAAAAGTCCTCGGTCAGCAAAACACACTCTGTGTGTAGTTGAGGAAAGTCTCTGTAGCCACTCGGCAAAATGTCAAAGACAGCAGAACACAGAAGAGTATCTGCGTTCCAGCCTGGATGTCTAAAGGCTGGCAATGACAATTTCCTCCAGTGTCTCTGCATTCATATGACGTCACACCAGAGGCGTATCTCCAAAAATAAACACCCAAGCGGTGTAACTCGAGAGGGATAAACGAAAGTAGTAGTAGTCTGATAACCACCCAGTACTAACACAGAAATAGGCATAAAAAGGTACCAATAAAACAGTAATAGTACCCTCTACGGTTTCGTAGTACTAACGGCTACTTCGTCGGGAAAAACTTCATTGTTCATTACCCATGAGCATCTATATACAAAGCAACATCAACCACCAAATTGGTCAGTTAATAAGACCAGGAGCCCACCAGGGAGAGGGGATTTTTCTACGGAGGAATTGATATTGGGTGGTTACCTTGTCCCATATGTCCAAGTGGAAGTGAGAGTGAAGAATGAAGACGTAATTTTAGAGTACTTAAGATCTAAGAAAAAAACAATTAATACATTCTTTAATAAAATACTATAACATCTGTAAAAAGAAAAAGAGAAAAAAAAAGTGTATTAAGTTGAGAAATATACAAACGACAGAGTAAAAGTGTACTGCCATGTTGCCTCAATGGAACCAAATCGCTAAGCGGGCTAAAAATCAACATTAACCAATATATAGCATGAAGCTTAGTAAAAAGCCCAAACATCCAGGTCTTCGTTTAAGCCTTGAGGTGCCATACAATCCAATTTATGAATCCAATAGGATTCTTGGGCAGATAAAGCCTTTAGTGTATACCCTCCCTTTCTGTTACATGGAATATGCTTAATACCCTTAAATGTTAAAAAAGAGGGGTCTTTTTGGTGATGTAGTAAAAAATGTCGCGGTACACTATGTTTCTCGAAACCATTCCTAATGTTCCGAATATGCTCTTGTATACGAATTTTGAGATTACGTTTAGTCCTACCAATATAATAGAGCCCACAAGTGCACTCAAGAAGATATACTATGAATACAGAGTCACATGTAATGAAGTCCTCAATAGTGAAGACCTCCTTAGATGTTTTAGAGACAAATGTCTTACGATTTGGGTGCATGAATTTACAAACAGAACATTTTCCACATTTGAAATTACGCATAGGTTTAGTACCAAACCATCTGTTATTAACCTTTGCACATAATTGGTGGCCGATATCACTTGGAGCTAAAGTGTTTTTAAGATTACTAGCTTTTCTATATATAAATCTAGGTTTGTGACCAGACTGTTACCCAAAACTGGGTCATTGCATAGAATGGCCCAATGCTTGGACACAATCTGCTCAATATGTCTATGAACTGAATTGAAATTAGTAACAAAGGCCACATCCACCTTATTAGTGTCTTTACTGCAGATTTTTCTATCTTTCTGGATCAAAAAATCACTTTTGTCCATATGTTGAACTCTTACTAATTCCTTCCTTAAATATTCAGAATTATATCCCCTTTCTACAAAACGATCTTGTCTTTTATCTCTAGTTCGTGGGAGTGCCGAGCCACTCTCTAACTATAGCAGCATACGCCATTTACCCACGGTTTTGTATGGTTTTATACTTTTTTCACTTCCACAGTAGGGTTGTGCCCAATATCGTGTGCATAGTACGATACGATATATAGGGGTTCACATTAATTGTTTTTTAATTAGATATTAGTCTTTTAACACTTTTAAGTAGTTTTTTGGGTTGCATACTTATTCTTCCCTCACTGTTCACTTGCTCCTGTTTGTGCTGCACCTTAATTCACTTGATTGTAGAATACTGTGTACGATATATATATTTGTCCATCCAACATGGTGTGGAGCCTGGTTAACTGCAGGGCTAAACGAGAGGAACACTTCAGCCTCCTATTCTCAGAGGAGGCAGAGCATGTTTCACTTGATATTACTGTAAATATATCTGTTAAGCATCATTTTAAAACTTTAGAGAAATTATTACTTAATGAGAGCAAATTATGGCTAGAAAAAAGGACTTTACAAAGTTATATTGACTGTAAAAGAATTCCGAGAGGGTTGCGAGTCTTCAAAAAACCTACCTTTGGTAGAGAGAACACACATTTTATGCAAGAATGGAATAGAATTCTAGATGATTGCTCAATGGACCTAATGAGGCTAATCATTTTTGAGAGGAGCCGTACTATTAAAGGTTTAGAGAAAGATATTCTTGAGACCATTGAGACTCTTGAAACATTAGTTATCAACAATGATTGCTCAGAGTTGGAACATGATCTCAAGAGTAAACTTGAAAATGAAGAAGAGCTTTTAAAAGTGAAACACAACAAATGTTTACATGATAAAAGTGACTATGTAAACAATAGACTGAGAGATTTGGCCAAGAAAAAAGAAAAAGGGAGAGTAGTGGGTCATGCCTACATTCCCAATACAAGAGATAAGTCAAGTTCTTCTCACTCTAGGCAGAGAAATCCACATGACCAGAACTATAGGTCTAATGATCGGTCACATGACAACTTTCGAGGCAATGGTGGAAATAACAATACAAGGAAAGAAGATTCCCACCAACAATATGACAATCATGTCCGTAACCCCAATTATAGAGGTAAAAATTACATTCAGGATTTTAAACCCAATTTTAGATCTAATCCCTATCATTCTAAGAATAGTTAAGAATACACTAATATAAGGACAGAGTCCTATTCACATTCTCCTAAGGATTCATCCTCAGATGGAAAACGTAGTATTTATTCACGCTCTCCGGGCCATTCATCTCCTTCTTTTTTAGAATTGTTCAAAACAAGACTGGCACCCCCATTAGAGAAGGAGGGGAAATTGAAGGACACTGCCCCAGATCTTCCTCAAATCAGACAGAAAAAAGATCTCTGTCAGACGAGGAAATAGAGGTGGGGCCAGGCTCAAAAAGAAAAGAGAGTTATCAAGAAGGGTCTCCCCAATAAAAAATGGAATCTTCAATCTCTCATCTACTATTCTAACAAGAGATCAAATTAATGTACTAGGTCGAGGATTAACCTTTTCACGGTCCTGTGGACCAAACTCTTTGCAATTGTTTAAAGACTTACACAAGTTTACACGTAATTTAACGTTAAAAAGACATTTTCTTAAATGTGAGATGGAATCTGTTCCTGTAGTTCAAGATGTTCTGAAAACACCAGCTATTCCTTTAGCTTTGGATAATGAACCCACTATTAGACATACATCATTTAGAGCTCAGTCTAGATTTTATCCAGCCCAGTCCAAGGGTCACCATATAGAAACATTCTTTACAATTGTTAATAATGAATTTAATACGTTAACACCAGACTTTAATATGGGTAAAATTAAACAGAACCTTAATGTAAAAGAGAATTTGTCTCTCAAAATGCTTAAAGACAATAAAGATCTAATTATTAGAAAAGCAGACAAGGGAGGAGGGGTTGTGCTGCAGAATCGCAGTGATTATGAGAGAGAGGCTCATAGATTATTGCTTGATATTTCCTTCTACAAAAAATTGAATAAAGATCCCACTTTGGAGTTTCAAGCTCAGCTAAAAATGCTCTTGGAAGAAGCTGTCTCCCTGTCGATTATTACTAATATAGAGTTCTCATTTCTTTATCCAAATTTCCCTAGAATACCCATATTCTACCATTTACCAAAAATCCATAAATCTATTGTTGATCCCCCAGAAAGACCCATTGTGTCAGGGATTCAGTTTTTAACCGCTGATGTGTCCCAATATGTCGACTTTTTTCTTCAATCTTATGTAGTTAAACTACCTTCCTATCTTAAAGATTCCACTGCAGTACTCAATCTCTTTCAATCCTTTGAATGGAAGAGTAGTTACAGATGGTTGACCTGTGACATACAGGCATAAAATACTCACATTCCCCATGCTAAAGGCCTAGCTGCTGTTGATTTTTGTATGAAACAAGATCCACTAATCCATTCCCTAAATAGGGAGTTTATTATCAAATCAATTGATTTCATACTTAAACATAATTATTTTATATTCCTCGCGGACTTCTACATACAGGTTTGCGGAATGGCTATGGGTACTCGGTTTGCCTCTAGTTTCGCAAACCTGTATGTGGGAGACTGGGAGAATCAGTACATTTGGGCAAATAACCCATTTACTAATAACATCATTATGTGGCGACGCTATATAGATGATATCCTATGTGTATGGGATGGAGATCTCAAGTCAGTCAACCAGTTCATGTCCTTCATTAATAATAATGAGCATAATCTAATCTTCACACACCTCACTGATAGTGGAGTTATAGATTATCTAGACCTCAAATTATTCTCTACACCTGGAGGTGAAGTCTCAACAGAAATATTCTTGAAAGAAGTAGACACAAACAAATTATTGATGGCCACCAGTAATCATAAGAATTCATGGATAAAAAATATTCCAGGTGGCCAATTCATGAGACTGAAGAGAAATTGCAGCAATAATGATACTTTCACTAAGCAAGCTGAAAAACTGTTTGATCGTTTTGTAGAAAAGGGATATAATTTTGAATATTTAAGGAAGGAATTAGTAAGAGTTCAACATACTGTATGGACAGAAGTGAACTTCAAGTGATATCGGACACCAATTATGTGCAAAGGTTAATAACAGATGGTTTGGTACTAAATCTATGGGTAATTTCAAATGTGGAAAATGTTCTGTTTGTAAATTCATGCACCCAAATCGTAAGACATTTGTCTCTAAAACATCTAAGGAGGTCTTCACTATTGAGGACTTCATTACATGTGACTCTCTATTCATAGTATATCTTCTTGAGTGCACTTGTGGGCTCTATTATATTGGTAGGACTAAACGTAATCTCAAAATTCGTATACAAGGGCATATTCGGAACATTAGGAACGGTCTCGAGAAACATAGTGTATCGTGACATTTTTTAATACATCACCAAAAAGACCCCTCTTTTTTAACATTTAAGGGTATTAAGCATGTTCCATGTAACAGAAGGGGAGGGGATAGACTAAAGGCTTTATCTGCCCAAGAATCCTATTGGATTCATAAATTGGATTGTATGGTACCTCAAGGATAAATGAAGACCTGGATGTTTGGGCTTTTTACTAAGCTTCATGCTATATATTGGTTTATGTTGATTTTTAGCCCGCTTAGCGATTTGGTTCCATTGAGCAAACATAGCAGTACACTGTTATCTGTCGTTTTGTATATTTCTCAACTTAATACACTGTTTTTTTCTCTTTTTCTTTTTACAGATGTTATATGTATTTTATTAAAGATATGTATTAATTGTTTTTTCTTGTTTAATTCGCTATCATATCTCAGTGACTATATCGGCACATCTAATTGGCTCCTGGTCTTAATTAACTGACCAATGTGGGTGGATGTGCGTGTATATAGTGCTCATGGGTAATGACAATGAATTTTTCCCTGAAGAAGTAGCACTTTATAGCTACGAAACGCGTAGGATTATTCTGTTTTATTGGTACCTTTTTATGCCTATTTCTGTGTTAGTACTTGATAGTTATCAGGCTACTACTACTTTCGTGTATCCCTCTCGAGTTACACAGCTTGGCTGTTTATTTTTGGAGATACGCCTCTGGTGTGACGTCATATGTATGCGCAGACACTGGAGGAAATTGTCATTGCCAGCCGTCAGACATCCAGGCTGGAACGCAGATACTCTTCTGTGTTCTGCTGTCTTTGACATTTTGCCGAGTGGTACAGAGACTTTCCTCAACTACACACAGAGTGTGTTTTGCTGACCGAGCATTTTTTCTACAAGTGCCACAAGTGTTCCTGAGACGACAACGGAGTGCCTGTTACCCGTGAACCCGAGATGATCCGGATGAGGGCCACGAGTTGCAGTCAGTGTGAGAGACCCAGATGACATCTGGAGACTGCTGAAGACCACCTACCTGAGAGATCCTCTTCTATTGCCCACCCTGATGTCAGCTGTGTGGTAAACTCGTGTTATGATACACGAAATGCTTATGTTCTTGTATATTGATGTACGCAGAATACTTACCCCTTTTTTATACTAAATACGTTTTTTGACATACTTCACTATTTGCGTTTTGCGCTTTTTTCTTGTCTTTTATCTCTAGTTCGTGGGAGTACCGACCACTCTCTAACTATAGCAGCATACGCCATTTACCCACGGTTTTGTATACTCTTTTCACTTCCACAATAGGGTTGTGCCCAATATCGTGTGCATAGTACGATACGATATAGGGGTTCACATTAATTGTTGTTTTAATTAGATATTAGTCTTTTAACACTTTAAAGTTGTTTTTTGGGTTGTGTACTTATTCTTCCCCCCACTATCCAGAGGAACCAATGGCGAACTAAGCACCACCATTTACATAAAACCCACATCCACGAATAGCCTACTGCAGGCATGGAGCCACCATCCTAGGGCACAAGTGAAAGACATACCAGTAGGCCAATTCCTGCGGTTAAAACGTAACTGCAGTGGCAGTGGAGAATTTGAAAAACAGGCAATACTGATGACAAACAGATTTATTGACCATGGGTACAGTAAAAAGGTGGTCAGGAGGGCATACAAAAGAGCCAAATTTACACCTCGGGCTGACCTCTTAAAACAAAAGACACCACAGACAGAGAAGAAAATTATACGCTTTATTGGTGGGTATAACAGCCAATGGCACCAGGCCAGGAGTATATTCCAACATCACTGGCATATACTGACATCAGACGCAGACATTCAAGGGGCAGTGTGCAGCTATCCGTCGATGGTGAGCTGCAGGGCAAGGAACCTTCGGGACTCCCTAGTACATAGCCACTACACCGATCCCCAGGTGAGTAACTGGCTCACACCAAAACCACTTGGTACCTATACGTGTCAAAGATGCAAAGTCTGTAAAAACATTATGGTGACCAAGTCATTCTCTAACCATGATGATACGAAAATATATGATATACGCAAGTTTATCAATTGTGTTAGCGTAGGGGTCATCTACCTGCGGATCTGTGCGTGTGGCAAGAAGTTT
The DNA here is from genome assembly GCA_036426205.1 of Ascaphus truei. Taxonomy (NCBI): domain Eukaryota; kingdom Metazoa; phylum Chordata; class Amphibia; order Anura; family Ascaphidae; genus Ascaphus; species Ascaphus truei. The sequence goes on from WSYH01003002.1 coordinate 21,303, forward strand.
GTGGGGGAAACCAGGAGAGAATTCAAACAAAGGGTTCTTGAACACCTGGGCACCATCAGGAATAAAACTGACACCCCTGTATCTAGGCATATGAACATATGCCAGAATGGGAACACTGACTCCATCAAGTTTGTTGGCATTGACAAATACTCACCTGGCATTAGGAAAGGAAATTGGGACACAGACATTTTGAAAAAAGAAGCAAGGTGGATATATACCCTGTATATCTATACATATATATTTAGGCACTGTACCGTGTATAGGTTTCACTGGATGTGCACTGAGCTCTGTCTGTGTTTCATGTTCTGTCTCTGGTTTTAAATATATATATCGCCATGCTCAGTAGCACTCCTCTGTGACACCTATATGCTTATATATATGTTGTGGTTATTTGGGGGGTTCATTATGAGCTTGCAGGTGTCCTGTATGTTTTACAAATCTTGTTCAGCTGGTCTTAGCTGATTGGAAGGTGGCTCTTCCTATCTTGTTGAAGCTCACCCCTCCCACATTTAAATGGTTAAAAGCTCACTCCATAGCATCTCCCACTCTCAGGGGAACTTGCCTGCTTGCAGTATGATTGTGACAAATCTAATACAGAGTGTTTTTCCTGGTAATGTACAGGTTAATAAAAGCTTCAATCAGACTTAGAACTATGCAACTAATTTTGACAGATTTATTATAAATCATTCTTCCTGGTAATGCACAGGTTATTAAGAATTTATATTAGTTTTAGGGATCCTTGAGATGTGGTCTGCCGTGTAGTGGCTTAGGGGCTTACAACACTTTGACCAAAATGTTAAACTAAAAGACCATTTTATTTAATAGATATCTATACATATATATTTAGGCACTGTACCGTGTATAGGTTTCACTGGATGTGCACTGAGCTCTGTCTGTGTTTCATGTTCTGTCTCTGGTTTTAAATATATATCGCCATGCTCAGTAGCACTCCTCTGTGACAACTTCCTTATCTTTGCACATTCCTCGAGCTGGAGAAAAAGGTGGGGGCACGATCTGTGCTGCTGCTATTCTGATTCTCTTTCTTGCAGACATTTGAGCAGAAGGAAAAAAGAATACTGTATCTCCTGGTTTTAAAAAACTTATCCGCATGGCCAAAACGAACAAACCTTTTAAACTATCACCAGTGACAGAGCTGAATATATGCCCTCTCTTTCCCGCATTATTTAATCCTTCTATACTTGATGTACACCTTTTAAAACCTTTTTAAAAATTTAGACTTCATTGTGAGCAAATAATATTCATGTTTTTGTAAGTACTTGCAAGTTCTTGGATGGTGATTTGTATACACGTGATTCTTAGCATGGTTTATCTTTCACACAGGTAATCATTCAGGAAAAATTCATTAGGGTATCAAATCCATCTGGCAACTCTCCATTAAGGGCACAATAAATTTACTTGCCGGCACCGAAACTTGAGTTTATATCAGGAAATGATTTATAACCACTTATTGCTTGTGGGGAAATGGAAGGAAAATGATGTGCACACCTAATGATGTGCACACCTAATTTCGGCCGCTTCAGTCAGCCGGTCATGCCATGCCTAACTTTAGCCACAAAAACCTCAAAAAATCCAAAGATTTATACTGCCACAGACACACAGGGATTACTGAAAGTTAGAAGGTTCCACTATGAGCCCTTGCGTTCGCATTCTTACGAATAAGAAAACCGGTGCGGCTGCCCATAGGTTCACGCTTCTTTCCATAGTAATTTATTACAAACAAACTTTTTGACATTGGGGTGGCGTGTTTTTCACTGGGACTTGCTTGTGTTTTTTCACTTTGTTTCTTTCCGTGATTCGTCTGTGCGCAGTGTGGAACATGCTGATGACGAAATGTTGAATGTCCTTACGCATGCTAGGCCACCAGAATGTTCGTTGCAGGAGGTCAATGTCCTTTTAAATCCCTGGATGGACCTCCGTTTTAGCAGCGTGCCCCCATTGCATTACCTTCAGACGGAAGGTCGGGGGTGTGAAAAGTCGTCCAACTGGCACCCTGAGACCCTGCGGGATTTGATCTTGAACCTTGTTGATCTCTGATAGTGCGTCAAAGGTACTGGCGCACAGGACACATTTCGGAGGAAAAATAGTCTCCTGGGGATCTTCGGTTTTGTCCTCTACAAGAATTGACGAGACAGTGCATCGGCTTTAGTGTTTTTTGGAACCCGGGAGATATGATCAGGAAGTTGAACCGGTGTAAGAAAAGGGACACAACGTGCCTGCCGAGCGCTTAGACGACGGGCAGTCTCATATATAAGAGGTTCTTTGGGTCCGAAGGATGGTGACGGGGTATTCCGTGCCTTCCAATAGATGTCGCCACTCTCCAAAGCCATCTGATCGCGAGGAGCTCACGGTTACCCACTCATAGTTCCGTTCGGCTGCAGAATTTTTTTTTAGAAAAGAATGCGCAGGATGTAGTCTGGCCTGTGGGTTCTTCCTTTGAGATAAGATCGCCCCAGCCCCTATGTCCGACGCATCCACCTCGAGAGTGAAGGCTGTGCTGGATCAGGATGCACCAAGATAGGTGCTGGTGACAAAGGCTTCTGAGAACCTGAAAAGCCATGATGGCATCGGGGGACCATAGTGCGGGATTGGCGTTCTTCTGGTGAGGGTCGTGATGGGTGCGACCAGCGAGGAAATTTTTTTTTATGAACCTGCGGTATATAGTTGGCAAAACCTAAAAACCTCTGTACCGCTTTCAAAGAGAGGGGCGAGGCCAGTTCAAGACGGCTTCCACCTTGGTAGAATCCATCGCGAGTCCTGTGTCGGAGATTATGTACCCCAAAAATGACGTTGATGACTGATGGAACGGCTTTTTCAAGCTTAGCGAACAGTCGATTCTCCCGTAACCTCTGAAGTATCTTGTTTGACATGCCGAGTATGTTCCAGGGATTCTGCAGAATACAGAGTGCATCTCAGTAGACCACCACGTGTTGTCCACAGATCTCTGAAGACGTCATTAACAAAATCCTGGAAGACGCTGCGCGCATTACAGAGACCAAAAGCTCACGGGTTCTCATAGTGCCCATCACGCGTGTTGAAGGCCGTCTTCCACTCATCTCCCTACTTACGAATCCGGACCAGATTGTGGCTCCACGGAGATCAAGTTTGGAAAAGATAGTGCGGCCTTGTACCTGTCGAAAAGTTCGGCAATCAAAGGAAGGGTATACCGATTCTTGACAGTCACCTTGTTGACCACGGTATCGATGCAAGGACGAAGTGTGCCTGTCCTTTTTCTTTACAAAAAGAACCTGCTCCTGCTGGAGAGAGGACTTACGTATGAAGCCTCTCTGGAGTTCTCTGTATATAAAGTTTCAATCGCCTTGGTCTCGGGAGGGAAAGTGTATAGGTACAACCTCTGGGGGGAATCGCGCAGGAAGAAGTTCGATCGGCGCAATCGTAGGCGCGATGGGGTGGTGTAATCCTCCTCCTGAATCTTGTCGAAGACATCTATGAACTCCCAGTGCGGTCCGAAGAAGGAATTCTTGGGTTCCGGATGTGTGGCAGCTACTAGGGCATTAGATGAAACCAACAAGTGTCTTGACACCGATCTCTCCAGGTGGAGGTTTGTGACTGAAGCCAGTCGATCCTGGGGTTATGGTGCTGGAGCCATGGAAGACCCATAATCAACGTCTACTGCCGGCGTGTGGATGGCAATCCAACTGAATTGTTCGAATGGTGTCCTGACATCTAAGACGGAGGAGATGGTCTGATAGATATAAATGCGGGTTGCAAGGCTACCGTCATGGTCTTCAAGGCCTACGGGCCAATCCTTGGCTACCAGAGGGATCTGGTGTTCTCCGCAAATGATTGATCAATGAAATTCCCACCAGAACCGTAGTCTATGGGCCCCTGTAGAGATGTCTCCCAGTCCCCTGTATAGTTATAGAAGAAGTATCTTAGATGGTAGTTGGGAGGAAAGGAGAGGTTACCATGCCCAGTGTAGTTCTCTACCCGTACTCACTGGGGCTGGCGTTTCCCTCCGACTTGGAAGGACAGGTACTCACCAGGTTCCACCCATTACCGCAGTAGAGACAGAGACCCGCCCGACGGCGACGTGTCTTTCCGTTAACGAAAGGCGAGCTCCACCCCAACTGCATGGGTTTCTTCGGAATAATGCGGAGCGACTCCCCTGGAGCTGTGTGTGAAAAAAAGTGGATTGGGTACCTTTTAGACGTTTTCCTTTCTCTACTCTTCGCTCCTGAAGCGCTGGTCCATACGGATACAGAGTGCGATGAGTGCATCCAATGATGGTAGGGCGCGTCTACTGCGGCCAGCTCGTCTTTGAGGGTGTCATTCAAACCCTGCCAAAACACTCACTGCGGCGAGTGCTTCATCATTCCACTTATGTTTCAGTCGCGAAATGGTGCGAAACTCCAGTGCGTAGCGTGCCCCTAGTCGAGCGATTACCCTGTAAAACATTGAGGAGAAAGAAGCGGCCGTTACCTCCTCCTTCCTGGTGTATCGAACACCTTCCGGAATTCAGTACAAACTGGTCCAGGCTTGAGGTCACTCCGGGCGATGCTCCCATAGGGTGTAGCCCAGGCCAGGGTGTCATCGGTCAGCAGGAGATAGATGTACGCAACCTTGGAACGAGGAGTCGGAAGTGAGAGGGTACAGTTCAAATTGGACGGAACACTGCGCCAGAAAGCCTCGGCATGCTGAGGCTCTCCCGCATAGCGATTGGGGGAAGGTAGACAGGTTCTGAGAATGATCAAAGGTACCGCGGAGAAAAAATAGGAGCGGAGAGCGGCAGCAGCCTCGAGTAGGACAGAAGGGATTGATAGTTGCTCCGAAATGTTACCCAGATATTTGGAGCATCTCCATAACGCGTTATATTGGGAGAGACAGTTTCTCTACTTCCTTGAACAGGGGCCATCGTGTGTTCGCTCAGGGCTCGATCCACCTCGGCGGAGTCCAGGTCTGTAGGGCCTGAGCTATGTCACGGGAATATAGGAGTGCTCACCACAAACCGGACGGACCGCGAGGCCGAGGTGGGGATACAGGAAACCGCCGCCCTCACAGCCGCGTGAGCGGGTCCGGTAAGCAGATCGTGTAGATAGCCTTGTTCGGGAGGAGAGAGTAGAGTGGTAGAGGTACTTGCCAGATCCGGGGTAGGAGAGGTCAGGAGTAGTCGGTGTCCAAAGCCGGGTCGGAGAGGGAGAAGGTAGAAGTCCGTTTAGCGAGCCGGGTTCGAGGGTGCCAGAAGTCGGGAGTCCAGTACAGTTCAGGGTCTATGACGGAAGCACAACACGCGAAGTAGCTTAGCAAGCACAACTAGAGACTGAATATGCTCAGCAATCAGCTTCAGGGCTGGAGGCACTAAATACTGACAAACCAATGAGAACCTCCAGCGGTGATGTCAGACGTAGGTAGAGTGCTGATAGGCTGAGGCAGGATGCAGAACCGGTGGGAACGGAACAATAACATTGGCGGCAGTAAGATGAACATTAGCGCACTCGCGCAACGCCGCGGACGGAAAGGGCGGGTTGAGTTCGCCGGACTATAAAACGAGCCTTAGCCGCGCGCGTGGCCTTTCCACGGGCGCGCATGGGCAGCACGGGCTGCCGGGATTTCAGGGAAGAGAGGCCCCGTGACCGGGTGCCGCGCGCCCCGGCAGCCGAGGTAGGAACCGCAGCGGGCAAGAACCTTACAACCTATAGAGAGCCGAAAGTAAGCTACCCAACATCTCCCCCCCTATGCCAACACTCTCGCCGTCTCGTGAGGTAGGGCCAATCGATGCGGTGCGAAGGCCTTTTCAGCATCCAGACCAATGCCATAGAGCGGATATTTTTCTATGTGCCAACAATTAGGTCTATTATCCGTCTGGTATTGTCTGTAGCTTTCCTCCCGCTAATGAACCCTACTTGATCGGGGTGCCAGCTCTGCAGGACTTGAATTCAGAACAGTTAGCTAGTACTTTGGAGAAAATTTTGGTGTCTGAATTAGAGAGATATTGGCCGGTAGCTTTGTGCAATCTGCTGGGTCCCTCCCTGTTGTGGGGATCCTGTTATAGACGCTTGGAGCATCTGCTAGGGATAGGGGCACCATCTAAAAATGAGTTAAGTATCGGACCAGGTGAGGTACTAAGGTTTTTCTGAATTTTTTATAGTAAGATTAAGAAACCATCAGGGCCTGGTGGCTTTGGATGCTTTAGTGCTTTTATACCTCCTGATATCTCCTCACCTGAAAAGTCACCTCCTTTAATGCTTCCCTTTCCAATCCTCTCAGACTGGGTGTTTGTTTTGCCTCAGTTAAATGTCTTCAGCTGCCTATGAGGTGCTCTCACAATGGGAACCTTCGCCCCATCGTACAGGGTCTCATTTAATTTTTGAATTCCTCTACGATTTTGTTTGGGTCAAGTAGGTCACCATTCTTGGTTCGAATTGGCTTTGAATATTGGAAATTACGGTTACATATTTTTGAGTTTTGGCAAGTGGGGTATCTGGCTGTTCGCTTTCTCCGTAAATTGTCGCCTAGACCGGTCAGCCCTTCTCAGCTCGGGGAGACATCAATAATTTAGTTTGTTTTAGTGGCGCGCCAGCCTGTAGGGTCTGCGCTTTTTGTTAGTTTTGTGTAGGGCGGCTAGAGGGCTGTTACTCGGATTGAAGAATCTTAATCTTATTTCCCTTGCTTTTTTCCGCCTACTTGCTATCCCTATGAGCTCTCATCCACGAAGAGTCGCCTTATGGGCCTCCCATAGGGTGGATTGGTATGTCACCCTACCGACATTCTCCTCAAAGTAGACCTGACTTTTATCCCTGATTGCCGTTCAATTTCAATGGGATTTTCAGAAAATTCATTAAGCTTCCACGTCGCTCCTGGTCTGTCTAGTCTGAAGTCTGTGCACCGCATCCTATGGGTGCGTGATCTGACCATGAATATCATGGACGCCCGTATGGGATCTGCGAAACCATTCTGTTGACACAAGAGGTAGTCTATCCTGCTGTATCTGTCGGTGTGGTGGTGTAAAATGTTGTACTCTCCTTTTCTTCCTGGGTGGCTGTTCCCGCCAATATCTACTAGTCTTTTATCCTGAGACCGTGGGTCCAAAGTGCTTCTGCTTTGGTGTGTGCTTCGGTCTGTCTCTGGGTGTGCACCTGTCGCCTTAGGATCTAATGTGAGGTTGAAATCACCCGCCTAGTATTATACCGCCTTTGGCCACTCTATTAGGGTTGTAAAAAATCTTGTAAAGAAGGTATCCAGCTCCTTCATTGGGACGTATACATTGGCTATGTTGAGAGGTTGTCCTCCCACAACACCTACTAGTATAAGAGCGCCCATTCTTACCTTTTTTTGTTTAGTGTTGTGTTAAACCAAGGCGTTTGTGTATAAAATTGCTACTCTCTCGTTTCTTTTATTGGCTGAAGCAGAGATGCCATGTTCTATATCTCTATCCAGAAACTTTGGGAACTATCCTTGAGAAGTGGGTCTCTTTGAGTAGTATTATGTCGGGGTCCTGTCGTCGTAGTCTGTGAAGGCTAGTTTTCTTTTCAGGGGGCCATAAAACTCTTTTACGTTATGTGATAAGATAGTAAAATCCTTACCCATTGGTGTTTTCCATATGATGTGCTGCGTTAACCTCGTTTCTGTCTGGGTCCGACTCTCTTCAGAGTGGGGTATCTGTGAACTGCTTTGTCACTGCTCATCTGTACAGGGGGGAACACATTGGGGTACACACATCGGGAGCATGGGGGGACACAAATAACCTTGATAACTTCTGGCGACTTCAGGGGACCGAGGTCCCCTGGGACGCCTGAACCGCCCCTTGTGGATTCCGGTTCGGGTGGGCTCACTTCTGAACAAGTCAGGGTGAGCTGACCCGTTTCCACCGGCCCCACGGGTGTCTTGCATGGGTCCCTTGGGGTCTAACCCCCAAGTAATCCATGAGGAGACTCATGCGATGATGCGAGAGGGCAACCACCCCTCACCCCACCATCTTTTTACACCAGTGTTCAGGCAAACCGTTTATATGCCATGCGATCGTACCAGCATCTCGAGACCGCGAGCATAGTTGCTTTTGTATGTTCCATCCTATCTATGTGGGGTACTCTTCCTACCTCTCTGCTCATGTCCCTCCTGTAGACCCACTGCGCCCCTTTTTACCCTTATGGTGCCTTGATTTTTTTTTATATTCCCTCCCTCTATTCCTTCTATTGGAGGACTTCTCTTCTTGGCCCTTACCTCGATGCTTGTGCCTATTATGTCAATTCGCCCTCTGACTGCTTCCGTCGGCTGGGCCTCCGTTCGGTACTACCGGGGGGGTCTATCTTATCCTGTGGGATATCTCCTCCTCTCCTACCCTCCCCTGGTGCCCATGCTGGTGTGTCCGGGCTATGTGTGGTGGTCTTATGACCCTGCGTTCGGTCACGGGGGGTATCTGTCCGTTCCGGTCCTGCTGCGGTTCCGCCGCTCCTGAATGACGTGAGTCCTCTTTTCCCGTCAGGTCCGCCTCTACCAATGGCCTCGGCTGGCCATATCCGGTGACGTCCTTCCGTCTTTGTCTTCTGCACCGGATGTCGACGGAGCGGACGTCTCCCGCTCTGGGCCCTTCTTCTTTCCGGCGATGCATCTGTTTCTCCGCCACGAGTCGCGATGCCTCCATCTTCATGGATGCGTAGCACGCGTTTGTTCCGGGTTGCGGGGCACCAATGTCGGCCGGGATTGAGTAAGTCTCTTTTTTTATTGGTTTGGCCTGAAACCCTGGTGGTAGAGTGTTCATGTCCCTCAGTAGATATGTGATGTTGTGGCCATATGAAGCCATACTCTGCTGCTCAGCACTCCGAGATGCAAGCGGTCAGTTATAACCCAAATTTGCGCCATAACTTGTAGGCAACCAAACATGAAATGTACATTTTATTTGATAGTGAGCTGCTTTGTTCACTCTTTCTCCGACTCGGTGGTAACTCTGTCTTCCGGTGATGGTCCGCCTGTTGCCATTCTGTACCGGTTCTGCCTCTTTCCAGGGCTCATCGTGCTTCTCCGTTTGTCACCCCAGTCTGCGCAGAATTCATCCCCTTCCTCTGGTTTTTCATTGAGGTGCGCCCTCCCGTTTTTATGTACTAGTAGGCCAAACGGGAAGGTCCCGAATAACGAATAGCTCTGTCTCTGAGGAGTCGGGTGACGGTTTCAGCTTCAGGCGTCTGGCAGGGTCAGGGGGACAAATCTGGAAGAGCTGTCATGGAGACACCCTCAAATTTACAGGCTTCTTCCCCTCGATTTTGTGAAGTTGCTGCCGTGTGCTGTAGTAATTGCAAACCGGGCAATCACATCTCTCGGTTGTGCATTCGCCAGCGTTTTGCTCCTTAGGGCCCTACACCTATCCAGCATTTGTTCTGCCGCCGGGTGTCAGGGAGAGATTCGCCATCCATCTGTGTGATGAACTCATCTATCTCCGTTATGTCCTCGGGTATGCCGCGGATACGGATGTTACCTTTGCCGTCCCCGGTTCTCGGCATCCTCTGGCACTTGGCACAACTCTGTACTTTTGATTTTCAGGTAGGGGAACGCTTTTCTGACTTTTTAATTGTTGTGGAAACAGCCATAATTTTGTCCTCCAGGCCCGGTTCTTTCTTCTCCAAGGCCCTGTACCTCTTTCCAGAGTTCTTGTATTTCGTCTCTAATAACGATTTCATATCATTAATATGCGGTCGAAATCACAGCGCCGTACGGGCCGCTGTTCTGCCATCTCCTCCAAGTCTCCTCGCGTTCCGACCCCGATCCTGGCGCTGAGCTCGGGCGCATTTCTGCCCTCCCGTCTCTGGATGCGGATTGGCTTAAATACTCCGTAGATCCCCCGTGTTCTTCTTTATTGTGGGATGGCGGGGCCATCGCTATTGTTCCGTCCGCCGGTATCAGTGAATTTTAAATATGATACTGTGAGTTTGTTTTTGCCTTATTTTGAAATAATGCTTGGCGGGGTAGGAGCTACTGGATTGGCAGCTATTCCCTTCTCCATCGCACATGCGCCTCCAGCTTTATATTTTTAAAACAACTCCGCCTTTGACTAAAAAAACATTTTTTTTCAAAGCTGTGTTCCCGGGCAAAAAGCCATCTTGTTTCTAGGGCGTTTTCGCCAATTGCACTGAACAGAAAGATAACGGCTTCTTCATAAACAAAATAATATTATTGTTGGGAACTTTTGCTTAAGTTGATACATGGAGCTCTATCCTGAGCCCTAAGAACTACTTTTTTATGGCCCTCTCAAAAATTAAATAACGGCTTTTAATAGATGAGGTTATACACTTCATATCATTACACACACATAGCTCCCACACCGCTCTTCTATCTCCCTCCACTTTCGTTCTATTAAATGCTTCAGTTTGAACTCTCATACTTTCACAGACTTATCACTACAAAATTATGCTATCCTGTTTCACTTCTGCCCTTTCTCCAAGCTTAAAACACCTACTCTCTTCCTTAATCAACACTCACAAGCTAACCCACACTAACTTCTCTCTTCATCTCATTTCAGGAACTTTGCTGACTATTTAATAAGAAGGTTGAATCCATACATCAGAACATCCCCTCTGGTTTCCTCCTATCCTACACCGCTCCTAACTCTCTTAATGCTTTCCTTAACTCTTTTTCCACTTGTCTTAGAAGAGAATGTCACCATCACTGTTGATCTCCTCTTCTCCCATCTACTCTGATACATTTCCATTCTCCTTCAAACTCAATGTTATACCATATTCAAAATAGCAAGCTTGACCCACTGTCTTCTAACTACTGAACTGTCTTGTATAACCCTGCTTGCTCCATTTTTCTCAACACCCTTCTCTCCTTAACCCTCTAACAATTGACACTGCACGCTCCCTCCACGGAGACAATTCTACACTAAAAACTGATACCTATATGCTGCCCAAGACAGAGTCATTACACTTCTGCTCATATTACTCAACCTCTCTGAAGCATTTGCCCTTGTGGACCACACTCATCTCTTTTCTTCTGTACACACTCTCGCTAGGTGACCTAATGACATCCCTTGGTTTAAATATCACCTCTATGCTGACGACACACACATTTACTTTTCAACCCCTGGCCTTACACCTGCTGTACAAACCACAATTTTGAATGTCTTTCTGTTTTCTCATCCTGGAAGGCCCTTCTTCGCCTTAAACTCAACATGGCAAAACAGAGTTTCTTACTTCCTCCCAAACCTGACCCTATTATCTCCTTCCACATTACTCTTGAAGTACATCTTTCATCCAGTATCCCAAGCACGCTGCTTAGGGGTCACACTCAACTCCTCTCTCATATTCTCCTCTCCATTCAAAACATTCTATAACCTGTCGCTTTTTCCTCCACAATACACAAGATACACCTGTCCTCTTGCTCAACTTTAAAACTCTGATTCAGGCCCTCATTCTCTCCCATCTTGATTACTGTAATCCTCTGCTATCACACCTTCCGCCTCTCACCTGTCTTCCCTACAATCTATCCTAATGCTGCTGCCAGAATCACTCTACTTTTTTAATCTCTGATTCTGCGTTTCCCCTCCTGAAATCCCTCTCCTGCTTCTAATCAAATCCTAATGTCTCTGTATGCTCTCCCTACCTACCAATTAGATTGAAACTCCTCGAGCAAGGGACTTCTCTTCTTAATGTTACTTTTTATGTCTGATCACTTATTCCATGACCTATTACCTTACCATTTGCTACCATTGATTTACGACGTGCACCACTCCTGTGAAGCGCTATGCACATTAATGGCGGTTATGATACATAAGAACATACAATACAATATATAATTCAAACATGCTGTTAGCTTTTACCCGCATATTTAAACAAAAAATATTAACAAACATATACTAATCCTCATAGAAATAAAATTGAAATTGTTTTTACTGGTTACACACAATACAGAACACACCACATACAAACCTTCTCTCATACACAGCCAAACAACATCACAAAATAACGACCAAACAACAGAAAAACATTTTCACCTATTTACCAAACAATGTCATCCTGCAACTATATTAATTAAAGTTCCCTTCTCTTTTTTTATTCTCATAAATAACCTGAATTTAAAACTACTTTGATGCTCCGGAGCTTTTGAGTTTCAAGAGTATGTGTACTGTCAATTAAATTTGATTACTGTAGCAGGAGAATAATGGGAGACCAAAGTTCTCAAAATTTGCCGTTAGAGGTTGTTTGTCTGCAGACAAAAATAATAAGAATGGTACAGAGAACAGAAGAACAATAATACATATGTTTTGTTGGGCCATGAAAATACTATGCAAGTTCTTCTGACAGGAAACAATGAGAACCTCCAGCGGTGATGTCAGACGTAGGTAGAGTGCGATAGGCTGAGGCAGGATGCAGAAAACGGTGGGAACGGAACAATAACATTGGCAGGCAGTAGAGAGAACATAGTAGCGCGCGGCGTGCGCGACGCGCGCGACGGAAAGGCGGGTTTGAGTTCGCCGGACTAAAAGACAGGAGCCGTAGGCGCGCGCGCGGCCTTTCCCACGGCGGCGCGCCATGGGCAGCAGGGGCTGCCGGGAGTTAGGAGGAAGAGGAGGCCCACGTGACCGGGTGCCGCGCGCCCGGCAGCCGAGGTAGGAACCGCAGGGGCAGAGACCTTACAGTAACCCCCCCCTTCAGGGTCGAACTCGGACGATCCTTACAGGTTTAAGCGGAAATTTAGAATGAAATGCCCGTACCAGCCTGGGGGCGTGTACCTGGATTTGAGGAATCCATGCCCTTTTCGCGGTCCAAAACCCCCCAATGCACCAAATACTGGAGGCCTCCTCTAGAATGCGAGAATCTAGAATGGATTGTACCTCAAACTCTTTTGTCCATTGACAAGTCTGGGGGAAGGTGTGTGAGTGTTGGATCAGAGATTGGGTACACGGGTTGAGTAGAGAACAATGAAAGGCGGAGGGAATCTTCATGGTAGCAGGTAGTTTGAGTCGGTAGGTAACAGTGATTGATCCTCTTCAATATAGGAAATGGACCGATAAATCGGGGGGGGTGCCAGCTTGGGGATGTGACCTCAAGCGGATGTTTTTAGTAGATAGCCATACTTTCTGACCAGGAACGAAATCGGGTGGTCTCTGACGATGCCGATCTGCCTGCTTTTTCTGCATGGCTGTGGCCCGCTTGAGATTATCCCGAATCCTGGACCAGGAAGCTTGAAGATCCCGAATCCTCTCTTTCTCGGCTGGAACTCCTGTACTCGGCCCAGACTGAGGAAGGGTGAAGGATGAAAGCCAAAATTAGAAAAGAATGAGAGACTGTAATGTGGACTCATTCCTGAGATTATTGTGAGCGAATTCGCCGCCAAGGAAGTAGGTCGAGCCAATTGTCCTGAGAGTCCGATATGAAACAACGGAGGAACTGCTCCAGTGACTGATTGGTTCGTTTCATTTGACCATTGGTCTGTGGGTGGTACCCGAGGAGAAGTGAAGTGCCACATTAAGTTTTTTACAGAAGGCCCTCCGAATTTAGAAACAAATTGCGACCCCGATCAGAAACTATGGTCTGAGGTGACCCATGGAGCCTGAGACCTCTTTGACAATAATTCGGCAATTTGGGGGCACTGGGTAGACCTTTAAGTGGGATAAAGTGAGCTTGTTTAGAAAAGCGATCGACCACTACTAATATCGTGTCCATACCCTTGGAGTTGGGTAGGGTCGACAATAAAGTCATCGGAGATGTTCCCAAGGACGATCGGGAATAGGGAGGGTTTGCAGGAGCTCCTGGAGGTTTATTCGTGGAGTCTTGTTCTGTGCGCAGGTGGAACATGCTGAGACGAAATGTTGAATGTCCTTACGCATGCTAGGCCACCCGAATGTTCGTTGAGGAGGGCAATAGTCCTTTTAATCCCTGGATGACCTGCCGTTTTAGCAGCGTGCCCCCATTGCATTACCTTCAGACGGAAGGTCGGGGTGTGAAAAGTCGTCCAACTGGCACCCTGAGACCCTGCGGGATTTGATCTTGAACCTTGGTGATCTCTGATAGTGCGTCAAAGGTACTGGCAGACAGGACACATTTCGGAGGAAGAATAGTCTCCTGGGGATCTTCGGTTTTGTCCTCACAGAGAATTGACGAGACAGTGCATCGGCTTTAGTGTTTTTGGAACCCGGAGTATGAATCAGGAAGTTGAACCGGGTGAAGAAAAGGGACCAACGTGCCTGCCGAGCGCTTAGACGAAGGGCAGTCTCAATATATAAGAGGTTCTTATGGTCCGTAAGGATGGTGACGGGGTATTCCGTGCCTTCCAATAGATGTCGCCACTCTTCCAAAGCCATCTGATCGCGAGGAGCTCACGGTTACCCACATCATAGTTCCGTTCGGCTGCAGAATTTTTTTAGAAAAGAATGCGCGGGATGTAGTCTGGCCGTGGGTTCTTCCTTTGAGATAAGATCGCCCAGCCCCTATGTCCGAGCATCCACCTCGAGAGTGAAGGGCTGTGCTGGATCAGGATGCACCAAGATAGGTGCTGTGACAAAGGCTTCCTGAGAACCTGAAAAGCCATGATGGCATCGGGGGACCATAGTGCGGGATTGGCGTTCTTCTGAGTGAGGTCGTGATGGGTGGACCAGCGAGGAAATTTTTTTTATGAACTGCGGTAATAGTTGGCAAAACCTAAAAACCTCTGTACCGCTTTCCAAGAGAGGGGGCGAGGCCAGTTTCAAGACGGCTTCCACCTTGGTAGGATCCATCGCGAGTCCTGTGTCGGAGTTATGTACCCCAAAAATGACGTTGATGACTGATGGAACTGGCATTTTTCAAGTTAGCGAACAGTCGATTCTCCCGTAACCTCTGAAGTAGTACTTGTTGACATGCCGAGTATGTTCCAGGGATTCTGCGAGAATATCAGGAGGTCATCTAGGTGACCACCAGTGTTGATCCACAGATCTCTGAAGACGTCATTAACAAAATCCTGGAAGACAGCTGGCGCATTACAGAGAACCAAGGCATCACGAGGTTTCATAGTGCCATCAGCGTGTTGAAGGCCGTCTTCCACTCATCTCCCTTACGAATCCGGACCAGATTGTAGGCTACCAGGAGATCAGTTTGGAAAAGATAGTGGCGCCTTGTAACCTGTCGAAAAGTTGGCAATCAAAGGAAGGGGATACCGATTCTTGACAGTCACCTTGTTGAGACCACATCGGTAATCGATGCAAGGACGAAGTGTGCCGTCCTTTTTCTTTACAAAAAAGAAACCTGCTCCTGCTGGAGAAGAGGACTTACGTATGAAGCCTCTCTGGAGTTCTCCTGTATATAAAGTTTCATCGCTTGGTCTCGGGGAGGGAAAGTGTATAGGTACAACCTCTGGGGGGAATCGCGCCAGGAAGAAGTTCGACGGCGCAATCGTAGGCGCGATGGGGTGGTAATTCCTCGCTGAATCTTGTGCGAAGACATCTATGAACTCCCAGTAGGCGTCCGGAAGAAGGGAATTCTTGGGTCCGGATGTGTGGCAGCTACTAGGCATTAGATGAAACCAGACAAGTGTCTTGACACCGATCTCTCCAGGTGAGGGGTTGTGACTGAAGCCCAGTCGATCTGGGTATATGGTGCTGGACCATGGAAGACCCAATATCACGTCTACTGCCGGCGTGTGGATGGCATCCAACTGAATTGTTCGGAATGGTGTCTGACATCTTAGAAGGAGGAGATGGTCTGATGAGATATAAATGCGGGTTGCAAGGCCTACCGTCAATGGCTTCAAGGCCTACGGGCCAATCCTTGGCTACCAGAGGGATCTGGTGTCTCTCCGCAAATGAATTGATCAATGAAATTCCCACCAGAACCGGTAGTCTAGGAAGGCCCCGTAGAGATGTCTCCAAGTCCCCTGATAGAGTTAGGAGAAGTATCTTAGATGGTAGTTTGGGAGAGAAAGAGGAGGTACCATGCCCAGTGTAGTTCTCCCAGTACTCACTGGGGGCTGGCGTTTCCCGACTTGGAAGGACAGGTACTCACCAGGTGTCCACCCTTACCGCAGTAGAGACAGAGACCCGCCCGACGGCGACGTAGTCTTTCCGTTAACGAAAGGCGAGCTCCCCCCAACTGCATGGGTTCTTCGGAAGATATGGCGACGGACTCCCCTGGGCTGTGTGTGAAGAAAATGGGATTGGGTACCTTTTAGACGTTTTCCTTTCTCTACTCTTCGTCCCTGAAGCCGCTGGTCCATACGGATACAGAGTGCGATGAGTGCATCCAATGAGGTAGGGCGCTCTAGTGCGG
Organism: Ascaphus truei; assembly: GCA_036426205.1. NCBI lineage: Eukaryota > Metazoa > Chordata > Amphibia > Anura > Ascaphidae > Ascaphus > Ascaphus truei. Next base: position 37,514 of record WSYH01003002.1, read on the forward strand.
CCAGCTCGTCTTTGAGGGTGTCATTCAACCCTGCCAAAACACTGCGGCGAGTGCTTCATCATTCCACTTAGTTTCAGCGAAATGGTGCGAAACTCCAGTGCGTAGCGTGCACCGAGCGATTACCCTGTAAAACATTGAGAGAGAAGAAGCGCCGTTACCCTCCTTCCTGGGTATCGACACCTTCCGGAATTCAGTACAAACTGGTCCAGGCTTGAGGTCAGCTCCGGGCGATGCTCCCATATGGGTGTAGCCAGGCCAGGGTGTCATCGGTCAGCAGAGAGTAGATGTACGCAACCTTGGAACGAGGAGTCGGAAAGTGAGAGGGAACAGTTCAAATTGGACGGAACCACTGCGCCAGAAGCCACGGCATGCTGAAGGCTCTCCCGATAGCGATTGGGGGAAGGTAGACGAGGTTCCGAGAATGAGTCAAAGGTACCGCGGAGAAAAAATAGGAGCAGGAGAGCGCAGCATCACTCGGGAGAGGACAGAAGGGATTGAGTTGCTCCGAAATGTACCCAGGAATTTTGGAGCATCTCCATACGCGGTTTATTTGGAGAGAGACAGTTTTCTACTTCCTTGAACAGGCCATACGTGTTCGCTCAGGCGTCGATCCACCTCCGGCGGAGTCCAGGTCTGTAGGGCTGAGCAGAATGTCACGGGATAATATAGGAGTGCTCACACAAACCGGACTGGACCGCGAGGCCGAGGTGGGGATACAGGAAAACCGCCGCCCTACAGCCGCGGAGCGGGTGCCGGTAAGCAGATCGTGTAGATAGCCTTGTTCGGTGAGGGAGAGTAGTAGAGGGTAGAGTACTTGCCAGATCCGGGTGGAGAGGTTCAGGAGTAGTGGTTGTCCAAAGCCAGGGTCGAGGAGAGGAGAAGGTAGAAGTCCGTTGAGCGAGCCTGGGTCGAGGGTGCCAGATCGGGAGTCCAGGTACAGGTTCAGGGTCTATGACGGAAGACAAAAGCAGACTGCGAAGTAGCTTGTAGCAAGCACAACTAGAGACTGAATATGCTCAGCAATGCAGCTCAGGGCTGGAGGCACTAAATACTGACAAACCAATGAGAACCTCCAGCGGTGATGTCGACGAGGTAGAGTGCTGATAGGGCTGAGGCAGGATGCAGAACCGGGTGGGAACGGAACAAATAACATTGGCGGAGTAGAGATAACATAGTAGCGCACCGCGCAACGCCGCCGAGGAAGGGGCGGGTTGAGTTCGCCGGACTATAAGACAGGAGCCGTTAGCGCGCGCGTGGCCTTTCCACGGGCGGCGCATGGGCAGCAGGGGTGTGCCGGGATTTCAGGAGGAAGAGAGGCCCACGTGACCGGGTGCCGCGCGCCACCGGCAGCCGAGGTGGAAACCGCAGCGGGCAAGACCTTACAACCTATAGAGAGCCGAATAGCGCCCAACATTCTCCCCCCTATGCCAAACACTCTCAGCGTGTGGGGGTGGGGGGGGGGGGGGGGTGGGGGGGGGTGTGGCCGTGGGGGGGGGGGGGGGGGGGGGGGGGGGGGCGGGGGGGGGGTGCGAGGGGGTGGGGGGGGAGTGGGGGCGCCGACCATTGGGGGCGGGGAGCGGAGGGGGGGTGGGGCGGGGGGGGGTGGGGGGCGGCGGAGGGGGTGGGTGGGCGGAGGGGGGGCCGAGGGGGGAGGTTCGGGGGGGGGTTGGGGATGGGCGGGGGGGGGCGAGGTTGTGGGGGGGTAGCGGGGGGGGGTGGCGGGGGGCGCAGCCCTGGAGTATGTGGCGGGCGGGGCGGGCGCGGCGCTGTGGGCGTGGGCGGGTTGGGGAGGTTGGGGTGTGGGGGTGGGGGCGCGGGTGGCCCGGCGTGGGGGTGGCGGGGGGCTGGTTTGGGGGGGGGTAAATTGCGGCGGGGGGGGGGGGGTGTGCGAGCGTGGGGGGAGGGGCTTGGCCGGCGGGGTGCGCTGGGGAGGTGGGGACGGGGGTGGTGGGGGGGGGGGGGGGGGAGAGGGGGGGGGGGGGGGGGGCGGGGCGCGGGGGGGGGGGGGGGGTGTGGTGGCGCGGATGGGTGGGGGCGGTGGGGTGGGCGAGGGGAGGGAAGTGGGGTTGGTGGGGGGGGGGGTGGGGGTGCGATGAGTGCGGGGGGGGGGGGACGTAGGTTAGGGGGGGGGGGTGGGGGGGGAGGGGGGGAGGGCGGGCGAGCGGGGGAGTGAGGGGGGGAGCGGGGGGGGTGGCGGGGGTGGTGGGGCGGAGGGGGGCTCGGTAGTAGCAGGGCGCGTGGGGGAGGGAGGGTAGGGGCGCCGGGGTGCGCGTCGCGGTGGGGAGTCGGGGGGGGGTTGGGGGCGGGTGTGGGTGTCGGTGGGGGGGTCGTGGTGCCTAGGGGGGGGCTTCGGGTGGCGAGGGTGGAGGGGGGGGGGGCGGAGTGGGAGGGGCGTGGTCGGGCGGGTGGGTGGGGGGTGGGGGGGGGGGGGCTGGATGGCTGCGGGTGTTCGGCTGCTCGTGGGGGTCTGTGGGGGGGCGGTGTGGGGGGGGGGGCGGGTGGAGGGGGGCGGGGGTGCGGGTGTGGGCTGGCGGTGGGGGGGGGGACGGGGCGGTGTGGGGGTGGGGGCGGTGGGCGGGCCGGGTAGAGGGGGGCGGGGGGGGGGGGTGGGAGGGGGGGGCGGGCGGGCGGTGGGGGAGGTGGGGGGCGCGCGGGGCCGGGGCGGGGGTGGTTGGGGGTGGGGGGGCGCGGATGGGCGGGGTTTGGGGGGGGGGTGGGGGCGGGGTGGGGCCGGGGTGTGGGGTGGGGTAGTTTGTTTGAGGGTCAGGTGACGGGGGGGTCGGCGAGGGGGGGGAGGGAGGGGGGCCTCCGGGGGGCGGGGGGGGGGTGCGAAGCGGTGGGAGGGGGCGGTGGGGGGGGGGGGGTAGGGGGCGGGGGCCGTGAGGGGGGGGGGCGGTCGGTTCGGTGGGGGGGGGGGGTGGGCGGGGAGGGCGGGAAGGGGGGGGCGGGCTCTGACTGGGCGGGGGTGGGGGTGGTGGGGGGGGAGGGGGCGGTGGGGGGGGGGGGTGGCGGGGGTGGGAGGGGGGTGGGTGGGTCGGGGCTGGGGGGGGGTTGGGTGGGTGTGGGGTGGACGGGGCGCGGGGTCGGGCGGAAGCTGGCTGGGGGGGGGGGGTGTGGGAGGGGGGGGCGGGGGGTGGAGAGGGGTGGGGTGATGGGGGGGGGGAAGGGTCGCCGCGTGGGGGGAGGGAGGGGGGGCGTGGCGGTGTTTGCGGGCGGGTCGGCGTGGGGGGCGGGGGAGGTGAGGGGGCTGCGGGGGGGGGTGGATTGGAGTGGGGAGCGGGTTGCTGGGGGGGGGGTGGGGGGGTGGAAGAGGGCTGTGGGGGTGGGGCGTGCGGTGCGTGGTGGAGGGGTTGGGGGGAGGGAAGGGAGGGAGAGTGGGAGGGCGGCGGGGTAGTGGCGGGCGGGGGTTTTCACCGGGGGGGGGGGGGTGAGTAGGGGCGGGGTCGGGGGGGGGGGCGGGCGGGGGAGGACGGGGCGGTGGGGGGTGGGGGGGGGGTCGGAGTGGGCGGGGGGGGTTTGGGGGGCGGCCGGAGGGGGAGGCGTGGGGCGGTGTGGGAGGTCGGTGGGGGGTGAGGGGCGTGGGGAGGGGCGCGGGGGCGCTCTGGGTCTGGTGGGTGGGGGGGGGGAGGGGGGGTGTGTGGCGTGTCCCGGACACTAGACGCTCCTGACGGCTCTTGGGGGGGGGGGGAGGGACGGGGTGGCGGGGCAGGGTGGTGAAGTGCCTTGGTGGTGCGGGGCTTTGGGGCAGGGGTGGTCCTGGGGGGGGGGGAGGGAGGGGGGGGGGGGGGGGCGCGGGGGGGGGGGGGGGGTGGCGGTGGTGGGGGGGGCGGGGGAGTTTCTGTTTTGTTGGTGTGGGAGGTGGGGAGGCGGGGAGGATTGGGCGTGGAGGGGGTGCCGTGGGGTGGCGGGGGGGGGGGCGGGGGGGCCGGAGGGGGGGAGCGGTTGTTTGTGGGGCGGTTTGTGCGGAGGCAGAGGTTGGCTGGAAGCGGGGGGGGGGGGGTGGTGGTGGTGTGGCCGGCTGTGTGTTGGCGGGCTCGGGGTTGGCGCGGCTTGGGAGGGGGGGGGGGCGGTGGGGGGGGCGGAGCGGTGCGGGCCGGTGAGGGGGGGGGCGTGTTGGGTGTAGGGACGGTGGGGGGGTGGGGGGGCGGGGGGCCGGGCGGGGGGGGGGGGGGGGTGGTCGTGGGGGGGGTGGGTTTGGGGGTGGGATGTGGTTGGTGGTTGGTCGGGGCGGGGGGGGGGGTGGGGTTTCGGGGGTGGGGGAGGAGTGGGGGTGGGTGGGCGGGGGGGCGAGGTGGGGGTGGTGGGGCGGTGCGGGGGGGTGAGGGGGGGGGGGGGGGTTGGGGGTCGGGCGGGGGGGGTGGTCGCTGGCGGTGTGGGTCGGGTGGGGATAGGGGGGGGCGCTGTGGCTGTTTGGTGGGTGGACCGGTGGGGAGGGGGAGTGGGCGAGTGGGGGGGGTGGAGGGGGGAGGCGGTGGCGGGGGGGGGGGTTGGAGGGGGGGGGGGGTGGTGGTGGGGGGCGGGGTTGGGGGTGTTGGTGGTGGGGGGGGCGGGGGGGGGTGGGGGTTGGGGGGCGGGGGTTGGGGGGGGGGGGGGTGGGCGTGGTGGCGGGGGGGTGGGGGGGCGTGGGCGGGTTCTCGTGGGGGGGGGGGGGGGGGGCGGGGGGGGCGGGGGGGGTTGGGGGGGAGCCGGGGAAGGGGGGGGGGGGGGGGGGTGCGGTTGGGAGGTGGTTGTGAGCTTTTGGGGGGGGGGTGGGGGGTAGGGGGGGGGGGAGGGGGGGGGGGGTGGGGTGTGGGGGGTGGGGGTGGGTGGGGGGGGGGGGGGGGGTGTGGTGGGGGGTGGGGGGGGGGGGGGGGGTGGGGTGGGGGGGGGGGGGGGGGGTGGGGGAGGTGAGGGGGGGTGTTTGTGGGGTGTGGGTGGGTTTGTGGGGGGGTTGGGGGGGGGGGGGGGGGGGGGGGGGTGTGTCCGGGTGAGAGGGACGGGGGGGGGGTGGAAGTGGGTTGGGGAGGGGGGGGGGGGGGGGGGGCGTGGGGGGGGGGTCTGTGGGGCGGGGGGGGGGGGTGGGGATCGGGGGTGGCGGGGTGGGGGGAGTGGGGGTGGTTTGGGGGGGGGTGTGGTGGGGGAGGGGGGGGGCGTGGGCGGGTTTAGTGGGGTTGTGGTGGGGGTGAGGCGGGGGTTGCGCGTTGTGGGTGGGGGGGGGGTTGGGGGGGGGGGGTCATCGGTGGGGTCGGGTGGGGCGGCGGGGGGGGGGGGGGCGGGGGGCGTTCTGTGTGTAAGAAGTGGGCTGAAGGGGGTTGTGGGGGGGGGTGGCGGGGTTGCTGGTGGGGTGGGGGGGCGTATGGGTGGGTGTTTGGCGGGGGGGGTGGTGGGGCTGGTTGCGGGGGGGGTGTGGGGGTGGGGGGTGGTGTGTGGAGAGGGTTTGGTGGTGTGCGGCGGGGGGGTCTGGGGGGGGGTTGGGTGGTGGGTGGGTTGTGGGGGGAGGGGGGTGCGGGGTGGGGTTGGGGGGGGGGGGTGGCGTGTGTGGGTGTTGGGCGGGGGTGGGGGGGTGGGGGTGGGGGGGTGGGGGGGGGGTTGCGGGGGGGGGGGGGGGGTGCGGTGTGGTGGGGTGTGGGGGGTAGGGGTGGGGGTTGGGGGGGGGGGGGTGGGGGGGGGGGGGGGGGTTGGGGGGGGTGGGTGGGGGGGGGTGGGGGTGGGGGGGGGGGGGGGGGGGGTTTTTGGGGGGTGGGGGTTCGTGGGGGGGGGGGGGGGGGGGGGGGGTTTTGGTGGTGGGGGGGGGGGGGGGGGGGGCCGGTTGTCTCTGTGAGTGGTAGGGCCCAAGCGATGCTGCGTTTTTTTTTTTTTCGAAGGCCTGTTTTCAGCTTTCCAGGACTCAATGCCATAGACGGGATATGTTTTCTATGTCCAATCAATTAGGGTCTATTATCCGTCTGGTATTGTCGTAGCTTGCCTCCGCTTGAAACCCTACTTTTGATCGGGGTGGACCAGTCTTCGGCTACATGGACTGATTCAGACAGTTAGTAGTAATTTGGATGGGAAAATGTTGGGTTTGTCTGCATTGATGAGATGTATATTGGGCCGGTAGCTTTTGGCAAATCTGCTGGGTCCTCCTGGTTGGGTGAGACACTGTTATAGACGCTGGGAGCATCTGGCTAGGGATAGGTGGCACCATCTAAAAAGGATGGTAAGTAGTAGGACCAGGTGATGGTACTAAGTTTTTCTGAATTTGTATAGTAAAGATAGAGAAACCACAGGGCCTGGGTGCTTTGGATGTTGGCTTTAGGCTTTTATTACCTCTGTAATATTATCCTCACCTGAAAAGTCCTCCTTAATGCTTCCCTTTCCAATCTGCTCAGGATCTGGGTTAGTTTGCCTCAGGTGAACATGTCTTCATGCTGCCTATGGTGTGCCTCACAATGGGGTAGACAGTTCGCTACAATGTACAGGTGTCTCATAGTAATTTTTGAATTCCTCTACGATTGTTTGGGGGTCAGCAGAAGGTCACAGTCTTGGTTCGAATGTTGAATATTGGAAATTACGTGGTTACATGAGTTTATGGCAAGTGGTTGGTTGGTGGTATTGGGCTTGTTTTAGCTTTCTCGTTAAATTGTCGCCCTAGACAGGTCAGCCTCCTTTCAGCTCGGGAGGACATCAATAAATTTAGTTGTTTAGTGGCGCGCAGCCTTAGGGTCTGCGCTTGTTTGTTAGGTTTTGTGTAGGGCGGAGGAGGATGTTAACTCGGATTGAAGAATCTTAATCGTATTGTTCCCTTGCTTTTTCGCCTACTTGCGTCCCTAGTAGCTTCTCCACTGAAGAGTTTCGTTCATTATGGGTCTCCTCCCCTAGGGTGGATTGGTGGAGTCACAATACCGACCATTATCTCAAGTAGACCTGATTTTATCCCTGATTGCCGTTTCAATTTCAGGGATTTTCAGACGAAATTCATTAAGCTTCACGTCGCTCTGGTATGGCTTAGTCTGAGGTCTGTGAACGCAGCTCTATGGGTGCGTGATCTGACCATGAAAATCATGGACGCCCGTATGGGGAGATCTGGAAACCCTTCTGTTGTGACACAATGCGGTAGTTATCCTGCTTGTATCTGTGCGAGTTTTGTGTTTTGCTTGAATAAAATGTGTACTGTCTTGTATCTTTGGGGGTGGCTTTCCCGCCAGATATCTACGAGTATTGTTATCCTGAGACCGTTGGGGTCAAGTGCTTCGCTTTGGGGGTGATTCGGTTCTGGTCGGGTGTTGCACCTGTACGGTTATATTAGGATCTAATGTGAGGTTTTTGTAAATCACCGCCAGTATTATACCGCCTTGTGACACTCTAGGTAGGGTTGTTGTAAAAAATATCTTGTAAAGAGGTATCCGCTCCTTCAGGGGAGCGTACTACATGGATATTGTGAGAGGTTGTCCTCCCACAACATACTAATAGTATAAGAGCGCCCATGTCTATCCTTTTTTGTTGTTGTTGTTGTTAAATCGCAAGGCTGCTGTTGGTTGTGTTAATAAATATTTGCTACTCTCTGTTATTTTTATTGGATGAAGCAGATGATGCCATGTTCTATATCTTCTATCCAGAAACTTTTGGGGAACTAAGTCCTTGGAAGGGGTTTTTGTAGTAGTATTATGTTCTGTGTTGGGTCCTGTCGTCGGTTTTTAGTCTGTGAAGGCTAGTTTTCTTTTCAGGGGGCCATTAAAACCTTTTACGTTATGTTGATAGATAGTAATAATCCTACCAATGTGTGTTTGCAGTATGATGTGCTGAGTACTATGTCTGTTCTGGGTCCGACTCTCTTAGAGTGTTTTTTTGTGGTATGGGAACTGCTTTTGTCATCTGCCATCTGTACAGGGGGAAAATTCATTGGGGTTGTACACACATCGGGAGCTAGGTGTTGGGAGACACAAATAATTTAATTACCTTGATAACTTTCGGCGACTTCAGGGGACCGAGTATTCCCTGGGAATTTGCTCTGAACGCCAACTTGGGGGATTTCGGTCTGGGTGGGTTCACTTCTGAACAATGGGGGTCAGGTGATTGCTTTGACCCGTTTCCCGGCCCCACGGGGTCTGCATGGGTCCTTGGGTCTAACCCCAAGTATCCATGAGGAGACTCATGGCGATGGCGAGAGGGCAACCACCCCTCTGTGGCCCCCACTCTTTTAATCCAGTGTTCAGGCAAAACCGTTATTATGCCAATGCGATCTCGTCACATTGCATTCTCGAGGATCCCGCGAGCATTAGTTGCATTTTGTATGTATCCTTATCTAGGTGGCTGGTCTTGTCCTTACTTATCTGCTCATGCCCCCGTGTAGACCCACTGCCGCCCTTTTACCCTTATGGGCATTATGTGAGTTTTTTTTTATTCCCTTCCCTCTTGTATTCCTTCTATTGTAGGGACTTCGACCTCTTGGCACTCTTACCTCGTATTGTGCTTGTGACCTTCCTGTATGATGTAATTGAGCCCCTCTACTGCTTCAGAGTGGCTTGGTGGCCCTTCCGTTCTGGTAACTACCGGGGGGTCTATCTGATCCTTGTTGGATATCTTCCCTCTCCCTACCGCTCTCCTGGTCCCTAATGCTTGTGTGTTCACGTTGCTGTATGTGTGTGGGGTCTTATGACCCCTGAGTTAGGTCAGGTGGTTAATCTGTCCGTTCGGGTCTCTGCTTGCGGTTCCGGCCTCCTGAATGACGTGGAGTTCCTCTTTTCACGTCAGGTCGCCTCTACAAGAGGCCGCTCGGCCATCCACATATCCGGTGACGTCCTTCCGGTCTTGGTCTTAGCAGCCGGCTGTAGACGGAGCAGGCGCTCCCGCCTTCTGGGCCCTTCTTCTTCGGCGATGCAGCGTTCTCCCGCGCACGCAGTCGCGATGCCTCCATATTCATATGGATGCGTAGCACGCGATTTGTTCAGGGTTGCGGGGCAGCCAATGTGCCGGGATTGAATGGTAAGTCTCTTATTTTTCAGGTTTTTTTGGCCTGAAACCCTGGTTGGTAGAGTGTTCATTTGTCCTCAAGATATTGTTGTGTGATTGTTGTGGCATATGAAGCCATGTACTCTGATGCATCAGCACTCCGAGGATGCAAGCGGTCCAGTTATACACCAAAATTTTGCGCTGCAGAACTGTAGGCAACCAAACAGTGAAATGTACATTTTATTTTGATAGTGAGGGCTTGTCACTCTTCGCCGACTATTTTTGGTGGTAACATTAGGGTTACTTTACGCTTGGTATCTTTTTTTTTTTTTTTTTTGTGCGGCCTGTTGCCATTCGTGATCCCTGGTTTCTGAACTCTTTCCAGGGGCTCACTGTGCTTCTCCGTTTGCTGGTCACCCCCAGTTTTGTGGCAGGAATTCATCCCCTTCTCTCTAGGTTGTCATTGAGGTGCGCCCTCCCGTTTTTGATGACCTATAGGCCCAATACGGGAAGTCCCGAAAACGAATAGCTCTGTATCTGAGGAGTCGGGTGACGTTGCAGCTTCAGGCGTTGGCCAGGGTTCAGGGGGGACCAAATCCTGGAAGAGATGCATGGAGACACCCTCAAATTTATAGGCTTCTTCCCCTCGATGATTTTTGGGATTAGACTTGACTGCCGGGTTGCTTTTTTTGTCTTTTTTTTTTTTTCGGTAGTAATTGCAATTTTCGGGCAATCACATTCTCGGTTGTGTTGACTATTCGCCAGCGGTTTTTGCTACTATTTTAGGGCCCATATGGTGAACTCGATCCTAGCATTTAGTTCTTGCTCGCGGGGGTTTTGTGTCTAGGAGCAGAGTCTGCCATCTCATATGTGTGATGAACCTCATCTATTCTCCGTTATGTCCTCGGGTATTGCCTTTGAGGATACGTGATGTTACTCCGGCTTTTGGGTCCCGGTTCTCGGCATACTCTGGCACTTGGACATATCTCTTGTAATTTTGATTTTGCATTGGTAGGAGGAACGCTTTCGGACTTTTAATTGTGGGGAACACAGCCAGAATTTTGTCCTCCAGGGCCGTTCTTTTCCAATGGCACTATGTACCTCTATCCAAGAGTCTTCGTATTCGCGATCTAATATCGATTTCAAGATTCTTATATAGCCCGGATCGAAAATACGCGCGCTACTGGGGACCGCTAGTGCTGGCCATCTCCTCCAAGTCCGTTACTGCGTTTCGACCCGGATCCTCGGCCTGAGTTTACGTGGCGCATTTCTGCCCCTCACTCTAACAGATGACGGATTGGCTTAAATATCTCCGAGAGACCCCACGTGTTATTCTTTATTGTGGATTAGGCGAGGGCCATCGACTATGTGTTCCGTGCCCCGGGCGGGCGGGGGTAGCAGTGAATTTTAAATATCGAACTCGTGAGTTTGGTTTGCTTTTTTTCTTATTTTGAAATGCATTGGCGGGGTAGGAGTACTGGATTAGGCAGCTAGGTCCCCTTCTCACGCAACTTTGCCGCTCCCAGCTTTAATATTTTTAAAGAAACTCCGCATTTGAAACAAAGAAAACATTTTTTTCAACAGCTGTTGTCCCGTGGCAACAAAAAGCCATCTTGTTTCTAGGCTTTAGCCAATGCAACTGAACAGATAAGATAAGGCTTTTCTTCATTAAACCAAAATAATTAACATTATTGGATGTGGAACTTTGCTTACAAGTTAGAGACATGGAGCTCTATCCTGAGCCCTAGAACTACATTTGTTATGCGCCTCTCGAAATATTAATTAAATAACGGGCTTTTATAAGATGAGGGTATTATATCTATCTTTTAACACATTTCACATAGCTCCACATATTTGCGATCATTTGCTTATCTCCCTTCAACTTTGTTCATTAAATGCTCATGTTGAACTCTCATAATCTTGCACAGGACTCATTAACATACAAAATTATGCTATCCTGTTGCACTTCTGCCTTTCTCAAGCATTTTTTTAAACAAAACCTACTTGCTCTCCTTAATAAACACTCACAAGTCTACCCACACTAACTTTGTCTCTTCATCTCATTTTCAGGACTTTTGGTGACTATTTGAAAAAAGGTTGAATCCATGACATCAGAACATCTCACCTCTGGTTCCTCCTATCCTACACCTCCTAACTCTCTTAATGCTCTTCCTTAACTCTTTTTCCACGTATTAGAAGGGAGAATGTCACCATCACTGTTGATCTCCACTTCTCCACTTACATCGGTAAGTGAATAGCGCGACACTTTCGCTCCCCCACTCCATTCCAAACTGCCCATCCCCCGTGGTTATACCAATTATTCAACAAATAGCAAGCTTGACCCAACTGTCTTTCTAACTACTGAAATGTCTTGTTATACCTTGCGCTCCATTTTCTCAAACACATTCTGTCCTAACCCTCTAACAATTGACAATGCACTGCTCCCCCACGGAGACAATTCTACACTAAAAAAATATGACCGACCTAATGCTGCCCAAGACAGAGGTCATTACACTTGCTCATATTACTCAACCTCTCTGAAGCATTTGCCTCTTGGGGACCACATCATCTCTTTTCTTGTACACACTCCATAGGTGACCTAAGACATCCCTGGGGTTTAAATATCACCTCTATGCTGACGACACACACATTTACTTTTCAACCCCTGGCCTTACACCTGATGTACAAACCACAATTTTGAATGTCTTTCTGTATCTTCATCCGGAAGGCCCTTCTCGCTTCTCTAAACTCAACATGCAAAAACAGAGTTTTCTTATATTCTCCCAAACCTGGACCTCCTATTATCTCCTTCCACATACTCTTGAAGTACAATCTTTCATCCAGTACGCAAGCACGCTGTAGGGGCACACTCAACTCTCTCTCTTATTCTCCTCTCACTTCAAAACATTTCTATAACCTGTCGCTTTTCCTCCACAATATCACAAGATACACCCTGTTCCTCTGTTGCTCAACTGTTTAAACTGATTCAGGCCCTCATTCTCTCCCATCTTGATTACTGTAATCCCTGCTATCACACCTTCCGCTCTCACCGTCTTCCTACAATCTATCCTAATGCGTCTGCCAGAATCACTCTTAATTGTTAACTCTGATGCGTTTCCCTCCTGAAATCCTCTCTGTGCTCTAATCAAATCCTAAGTCTCTGTATGCTCTCCCTACCTACCAATAGATTGTAAACTCCTTCAGAGCCGGGATCTCTTCCTTAATGTTACTTTATTCTGGATACACTATTCCCATGACCTATTACTTACATTTGCTACCTATATGATTACGACTGCACCACTCCGGTGAAGGCTCTATGCACATTAATGGCGTGATTATACATAAAGACGACAATACAAAACATATATAATTAAACACTGCTTGTGAGCTTTAACCGCATATTTAAACAAAAATATTAACAAAACATATACTAATCCTATAGAAATAAATATTGAAATGTGTTGTGTACTTGTTCTGTTACCACACAATACAGAACACCACAATAACAATAAAACTTCTCTCATACACAGCCAAAAACATCACAAAAATAACGAAAACAAACAACAGAAAAACATTTTCACCTATATTTACAAAACAATGTCATCCTCTGCAACTATATTAATTAAAGTTCCCTTCTTTTTTTTTTCTCATAAATAACCTGTGATTTAAAACTACTTTGATGCTCCGGAGTTTTGAGTATCAAGAGTATTGTTAATTGTCAATTTAAATTTGATTACTGCTAGCCAGGAGAATATGGGAGACCAAAGTTCTCAAAATTTGCCGTTAGAGGTGTGTGTCTGCAGACAAAAATAATAAGAATGGATACAGAGAACACGAAGAGACAATAAAATATGGTTGTTGGCCAATGAAAATTACATGCAAGTTCAGTGAAAAAAACAAGCAAGTCCCAGTGAGAAAAAACACGCCCCCCCAATGTCAAAAAGTTTTGTAATAAAATTACTATGGAAAGAAGCTGTGTGAACCTATGGGCAGCCGCACCTGTTTCTTATTGTAAGGAATGCGAACGCAAGGGCTCATAGTGGAACATTCTAACTTTCAGTAATCCCTGTGGTTGTGGCAATTAGTATAAATCTTTGGATTTTTTGAGGTTTTTTGTGGCTAAAGTTAGGCATGCTATGACGGCTGACTGAAGCGGCCGAAATTACGGTGTGCACATCATAGGTGGCACCATTCATTTGAACTTCAATTTTCCACACAAGAATAAGTGGTGTATAAATCATTTACTGTATATAAAACTCAAGTTCGGTGCCGGCAAGTAAATTTTTGTGCCCTTAATGGGGAGTTGCCAGATGGATTGAACCCTAATGAATTTTTCCTGAGAATGATTACCTGTTGAAAGAATTAAACCATGCTAAGAATCACGTGTTATACAAATCACCATCCAGAAACTTGCAAGGTACTTACAAAAACATGAAATATATTTGCTCACAATGAAGTCTAAAATTTTTAAAAGGTTTTAAAGGTGTACATCAAGTATAGAAGGATTAAATAATGCGCGGAAAGAGAGGGCATATTTTCAGCTCTGTCACTGGTGAAGTTTAAAAGGTGTGTGTTCGTTTTGGCCATTGGGATAAGTTTTTTAAAACCAGGAGATACAGTATTCTTTTTTCCTTCTGCTCAAATGTTGCAAGAAAGAGAATCAGAATAGCAGCAGCACAGATGTGCCCCCACCTTTTTCTCGATCGAGGAATGTGCAAAGATAAGGAAGTTGTCACAGAGGAGTGCTACTGAGCATGGCGATAATATTTAAACAGAGACAGAACATGAAACACGACAGAGAGCTCAGTGCACATCCAGTGAAACCTATACACGGTACAGTGCCTAAATATATATGTATAGATATCTATAAATAAAATGGTCTTTTAGTTTTAACATTTGGTCAAAGTGTTGTAAGCCTTAAGCACACACGGCCAGACCACATCTCAGAGCTCCCTAAAACTAATATAATATCTTATAACCGTGCATTACCAGGAAGAATGATTATAATAAATCTGTCAAAATTAGTTGCATAGTTCTAAGTCTGATTGAGCTTTTATTAACCTGTACATTACCAGGAAAAACACTCTGTATTAGATTGTCACAATCATACTGCAAGCAGGCAAGTGTCCCTGAGAGTGGGAGATGTATGGAGTGAGCTTTTAAACCATTTAAATGTGGGAGGGGTGAGCTTCAACAAGATAGAAGAGCCACCTTCCAATCAGCTAAGACCAGCTGAAAAGATTTGAAACATACTAGGACACCTGAAGATCCATAATGAACCCCCCAAATAACCACACATATATATAAGCATATAGTGTCACAGGGAGTGCAACTGATGCATGCGATTATATATTTAAAACCATGAGACAGAACATGAAACACAGACGAGCTCAGTGCACATCCAGATAAACCATTACACGGTACAGTGCCTAAATATAATATGAGATTTATACAGGGTTATATATTACAACTTGGTCTTTTTTTCTATTAAAATGTCTGGTTTCCCAATTTTCCTTTCCTAATGCAGGTGAGTATTTGTCAATGCACACCACAAACTGTGTATGGAGTCAGTGTTCCATTCTTGGCATATGTTCATAGCCTAGATACAGGGGTGTCAGTTTTATTCCTGATGGTGCCCAGGTGTTCAAAGAACCCTTTGTTTGAATCTCTCTCCTGCGTTTCCCCCACAAACTTCTTGCACACACGACAGATCGCAGGTTAGATGACCCCTACGCTAAACACATTGATAAAAACTTGCGTCATATCATATTTCGTATCATCATGGTTAGAGAAGACTTGGTCACCTAATGTTTTTACAGACTTTGCATCTTTGACACGTATAGGTACCAAGGGGTTTTGGTGTGAGCCAGTTTACTCACCTGGGGATCGGTCTGTGGTTTGTGTTGTAGTGGCTAGTACTAGGGAGCTCCGAGGTTCCTTGCCCGGCAGCTCACCAGCACGGATAGCTGCACAATGCCCCTGAATTGTCTGCGTCTGTTTGATGTCAGTATATGCCTTGTGATGTTTGGAATATATATCCGGCTGGTGACATTGGGTGTTGGGCTGTTATACCCACCAATAAAGCGTATAATTTTCTTCTCTGTTTGTGGTGTTCTTTTGTTTTAAGAGTCAGCGACCGAGGTGTAAATTTGGCTCTTTTGGTATGCCCTCCGACACCTTTTACTGTACCATGGTCAATAAATTGTTGTCTAAGTATTGCCTGTTTTTCAAATTCTCCCTGACCACTGCAGTTACGTTTTAACCGCAGGAATTTGGCCTACTGGTATGTCTCATGTGCTACCCGCCACCTAGCAGTGGCTGTGCGTGCCCCATGCCTTGACTTAGATAGCGCTTAACGTTGTTGTGGAACCATCTGTGGGTTGTTCGTCTAATGGTCGGCTGCTTAGTTCTCGCCATTGGTTCCTATGGATTTTGGGTTTGAGGGGTAAGAATAAGTACACAACCCAAGAAACAACTTTACAAGTTGTTAAAAAGACTAATATCTAATTATAAACAACAATCAATCGTGAACCCCTATATGCTATCGTACTATGCACTCACGTTATTGTGGGCACAATACACCCTACTTGTGGCCAGTGAAAGGAGTATACAAAACCGTGGGTAAATGGCGTAGTGCTTGCGTTAAGTTCGAGAGTCGGCTGTCCGGTACTTCTCCCACGTAAAAACCGCAAGATAAAAGACAAGAAAAAGCGGCAATGCAAGCGCAAATAGTTGCAAAGTTAGGTCAATAAAAGTATTTAGTTTATAAGCAAAAAGGCGAGCGTAATTTGTTGACGCTTCTGGTTAACCACTTCAAAGCCCTAAATCAGACAGACATGATTGCGTTCTCAAACAGAAGCGAACTGACCTTTTTATGAGGCATATTTTCTTTGTCTGTATTTTCCCCATAAAGTTTGTACAACACACTTGAGGTTTAACAACAAAGCCTGCGTTGAGCATACCAGGGCCGTTCTGTTTGGTTGTACGGCTCAATTAGAAGAGGGAACTCTTTTTTCAGTAGGTGGTTCTTCAAGCAGGTCTCAAGTGATGTTCTTTATATTGGGTTACTCTTCCCAATCCACCGCTGTCAGTATTTAGTGCCTCCAGCCCTGAGCTGATTGCTGAGCATATTCAGTCTCTAGTTGTGCTTGCTACAAGCTACTTCGCAGTCTGCTTTTGTCTTCCGTCATAGACCCTGAACCTGTACCTGGACTCCCGATCTCTGGCACCCTCGAACCCCGGCTCGCTCAACGGACTTCTACCTTCTCCTCTCCTCGACCCTGGCTTTGGACACCGACTACTCCTGACCTCTCCTACCCCGGATCTGGCAAGTACCTCTACCACTCTACTCTCTCCTCTCCCGAACAAGGCTATCTACACGACTCTGCTTACCGGACCCGCTCACGCGGCTGTAGGGCGGCGGTTTTCCTGTATCCCCACCTCGGCCTCGCGGTCCAGTCCGGTTTGTGGTGAGCACTCCTATATTCCCGTGACAATAGGGAACCGAAGGCGAAGGTCAGACACCAGGGCTTCCCGTCGGAAGATTTCCCAATAAAGAGCGGCACCAGGCAGGGATGCCCCCTGTCCCCACTTATTTTTGCATTATGTATAGAACCCCTAGCGGCACACATCCGCAACTCCCCCGATATAACAGGTATACAGATTAAGGATCAGTCACACAAAGTGGCCCTGTATGCAGATGACATTATACTAATGTTGTCCAAACCCCTTACCTCCCTGCCAAATGTTTTCAGCTTGCTAGACGAATTTAATAAGATTTCGGGTTTCAAAATCAATCAGACAAAGTCAGAAGCCTTAAATATCAACCTGCCAAAGGTCACAGAAAAATTAATCGAATTGAATTTTAATTTCAAATGGCAAGCCTCCTCCATTAAATATTTAGGTATCTATATAACCAAAGAGTACAATGCCCTCTACAAGGCCAACTACCCCAGGCTAATTAGGACTCTGAAGGAGGATCTACGGATCTGGTCAGGCCACACAATTTCATGGATCGGCAGGATCCAGTGCCTTAAGATGAATCTCCTCCCCCGAATCTTGTATCTGTTTCAGACCCTTCCGATACAAGTGATCAGAGACGACATCCTCCGTTTACAGTCCTCTATGGTGAAATTCGTCTGGGGTAATGAAAAACCACGTATAAAAAATAGCATTCTCACTAGGCCAACAGTTAGAGGAGGTTTAGGGGTACCTTGCTTGATATCGTACTTCAAAGCGGCACAATTAACACAAATTATTCAGTGGCACATGCATCCTAGCCTGCAACGATGGGTTGAGTTAGAAACAGCATGCTGTGACCCCGTAGAGATACAAGACCTAATTTGGCTACCCAAAAAGATATATCAGACCTTGAGTGAGCCGCTGGCCGCAGTGAATTGCTCGTTGGCTACTTGGGAGAACACCAAACACAAGTGTGCCCTGACAACCCAGCACACACTTATGACCCCGATTACGGGGAACCCTGATTTCGCTCCGGGTATGTTACGCAAGAACCTAGCGGTCTGGAAAGCAAAAGGCCTTACTAGGCTACTACACCTGGAAGGAGGCCAAGCTATCAAAACATTCGAACAAATTCGATCAGAAACTGAGATGCCCAATTCTGAATTTTTTAGATACCTCTAGGTGCGAGCATTTTACACGAAAATTCCCAAACGCCCCAAGCGCACAAATTTTGAGCAGCTGTGTTCCAGAGGCACGGACACCACGGGACTCACTTCTCGGATATACAGAGAGCTGGTCTGCCCAAGGCAGGACGTTGACACTAAACTTAACTATAGAATGAAATGGGAAACGGACTTAGGGGAGACAGTAGAAGACAAAGACTGGTCCACAATAGTACTGGCAGCAGCGAAAAGCTCTATATGCACCACCTTGAAGGAGAATGCATATAAAGTACTAATGAGGTGGTATCTCACCCCAACACGATTAGCAAAGTTCGTCAAAGGTTACCCCCCATTGTGTCCAAAACAATGCGGGGAACAGGCAGACTTGCTTCACATGCTGTGGGGTTGCCCCAAAGTGGCTCCTTTATGGGAGGAAATCCAGGATTGGCTAACGAGTATTCTCGGACAACCAGTCCCCCTGGACCCCTGGCTGTTCTTGCTGGGCAGGCGCACTCGGGGAATAGGCAGACCGGCACAAAAACTGATTGCACACTTTGCAACAGCCATGCGGTGCGAACTCGCAGCTTTGTGGAAGCTACCAGACTTACCCACGATTACAAAAATTCGGAACAGAATCTGGTATATCTGCCGGATGGAACAGTTGACAAGTCTGGTCAACGACACCGGCACAAATTTCCTTAAAATCTGGACCAAGTGGCTAGACCACTCAGACATCCCGGGGGTGAATGCCACCACCATCATGCCATAATATAACTAGATGCATTCTCCTATGAAGAGCCAGTACAGACAACGCGTAGGAGGGGTACAGGTAGGGAAGACGTCAAATAGGGTTGCCACAGTTCCAGGCTGCTCCTCAGAGGAAAAGCAAGAGTAGAGTTGGTGAACACACAGAAGACTTTGGGCTCTCCCCCCCCCCCCTCCCCCACCCCCCTTTGTGTCTGTGTGGTTTGTTAGGTACGTGAGTTGGTCTACCCAGTATGTCTGTGTCTAAACGGAGGACGTTGGAAAAATAAAAAATTGGGTTTTGGTGCATTAAAGAAAGACAGCGGGTTGGTAGACACTGTATGCAATGTACTGTAACCTAATAATAAAAACCTTTTTGTGGAAAAAAAAAAAAAAATATAAAGCTGACCGTGTACTCGACACTGTGCAAAGAGATTATATTACAAAACATTAGTGTGAAGTCTTATACAAAATCATTTGTCTATTAACTGAATATGTGATGTATTTTATAACTTTTACTCATTTATTTTTTCCAAAGGTGTCCATAAGCAGTGGTTATTGTCAAAATGGATGTGTAATCTAGAATGGTTTGCTAGGAAGTGGTGAATTGGGAGTCACCACTCGGGATTTTTGGGTGAGTCTTGTGCATAGGGTTAAATACAGGGGATACATAGTTGCAAAAGCAGTTGCATAAGTGAACAGTGTATACATTATATACTGTACAAGGCATTTCAAACTTTTAGCTGAATAGTTACAGTGGAGTGTTTGGGTAAAAGCCAGATTGGGATTGGCGAGGGAAATTTGTATGAGTAAAATGATTGCTTAATTGGGAGTGAATATTTTTTCCATGATTGAGGATAGAATAGGGAGAAGAGAGATAGGCCTATAGTTTGAGACAGGGTTTTTTGTCCCCACTTGTGTAGATTGGGACAACTCTGGCAGTTTTTCAGGTTTTAGGGATATGGCCTGCAGACAGGATAGAATTAACTGTGGAAACAATTAGTTTGGCAATGGCTATGGTATCAAAGTCAGGTTCACATGGCTACTTTGTTTTA
Source organism: Ascaphus truei (assembly GCA_036426205.1). NCBI lineage: Eukaryota > Metazoa > Chordata > Amphibia > Anura > Ascaphidae > Ascaphus > Ascaphus truei. The sequence continues at coordinate 56,847 of WSYH01003002.1, forward strand.
ATTTGAGGAACATTAATAGGGAATACCTCTGTCTATATGCGGATGCTAAGACAGGAGTAAACACATTGATACAAGAATTTATTCCTAGGTATAAATTATCTCCCTATGAGACATTTATGGGATGACTCATGACTATCAGCAGTCCAAAGGAACGAATTAAGGACCATGTTATTGGTAATAAAACAATTAATAAGTCTTGTATGCAACTAATACATTTTTTGTGTCTCTCTAGGCAAAGTTGAAAATGCATCTACTCGAGACGGGGTTAATAGTCAAATATTTCCTACGCAAGCATGCTCTTCAATCCAGATGAAAAGGCCCATACTAACCACCAATACAGCAATTAAAGTGGCAGAGTTCTTTTCCTGGACCCAAAGCACGTAAAACTCATTCCAGCTCCACCAAAGACCAAAGTCACCTAAAGCACAGCCGCATCAAGTTAACGTTTTCATGGGTAAAGAAACACCCTGACAGTTAACCCCCGAGGAAAATAAGACACCAGGCTAAGGCCCGGTCTTAATCCGAACATTTATTTTCACTTTTCTTCTTTCAAATACTCAATATTTTTATTTTTAGAGTGTGTTTAAGTTAGAAATTAAAGATGTATGTACAATTGGGCCTTGATGGGAGGATTGGTTTCCTGGAAGCGTGGCTTGTGAAAGCTCTTGTATGTGTTTTGGCAGTACTTATCACTCTCTATGTATGTGTCATGTGCAGCAAAACTTTGATCCAGAAGTGTGTTGCACCTCCACCGAAAGGAGGGGGTCACCCAGGGGCGTGTGTCAGCCACAAGGAAAGGATCATGTCAGCCATTTTGACCACCACAGACATTGTCTGTTCTGATATTAGAGATATTAGAGCACTTAAGTCTCATAAGATTGCAAGATACTAACCATCCTGTTTCTAAGTACTTTTCCAAATGTGGTCAGGAGGGCATCAGGAATTTTTCTTTCCTGGGCATTGAATTAATTAACAACAGACCTAGAGGAGGTGACCATATCAATTTATTGAATCGTAGGGAAGCGTATTGGATATTCATTCTCCAAACGCGCTTCCCTATGGGTTTAAACATTGATTGGCAACTGGCCCATTTTCTATAAGAGATATATTACTTTTTCATTCTTTCTTCAGTTATAAAGATTTTGTTTAACATTCTTTAATAATTTTTTATGCTATACTCATTTATTTTTTTATTTTGGTATATTCCCTGTTGTTCATTTTTTTGATCATTTTTTGATCATTTTGTTGATCATTTTTTGACCATTTTTTGCTTTTTGTGTTCATTATATATATTCTTGGTTTATTATATTTATATATTTTTACCTATTATATGTATTTTTATACTTATTCCCTTGTTATCTTATGTCAAATTAGTATTGTTTTCCGTTCTTTATTCCAGTTATTCACTTCTTGTTTTTAAGTATTATATATCTTTTTCTTGCACTATATATTTTAATATACTTTGTGGCTATTCATTTTTAGAGTATTATTTACTTCCCTTTATCGTTTTTTTTATGTGGTTAGGAGGTTTAGTGGTTCTTACTATTGTTATTGTGCTTTGATGATTTTTTGTGTCCTATTGTGGTTGCCGTATGCATTGCCCTTACTAATGTGGCTTCACCCTGCCTGTATAGACAGTTCTGCCCTCAGACGGCGCTGTGTCGCTCTGCGCATGCGCAATGACGCACATTGCGTCATGACGTCATCGTGCTTCCGTTTTTGGCGCGAATTTGCTTACAGGTAAGAGGGTATTTAATTGGTGGTGTTACACTGTATTATTATCCTTGAAAAAGAACGCTGCGATGTTCAAAACGCGTTGGATGGGTCTCTTGACACTTTAAAGTGCCCTTTTATTCAATTTTTGATTCTGGGTCCTTCCTGCTCCGTTTTGCTTGTGCGCTCTGTTCATCGTTCAATCCCTGATATTCTGAGTGAATGATGTATATAGTGCGTGCAGGGGTGATGATCATGCATTCGCTTCCACAGATACCAACCCCTTTCAATTCTCAGTAATAGAATGTTGTGATGATTCTGAAAATATATGATGATAGAGATAGATGCCATTTCCTTTATCTAGCAACTGCATACCCAAAGAAAGGTTGCTTGCATAAAAAAGGTTTTTAGTATTACAGTGGCGACACACTTTATCCTTACCTGGCTGGAGCCGCAAGCCGGGAGGTGTCCCGGCTTGCTCGTTTATTTCCCTCGGCGTGCCGCGCGTCATTGATGCGCGGTCATGCTTCATCGGGAGCGTGCGCGCATGGCGCGCGTGCTCAGGGCTCCCCGAGGGAGCCCTGGTGTCCCGCGATGTGGGGGATTGTGGTGGGGGGCTCCGGGGGACCCGGCGGACCCGGAGAGGGGATGGGGAAGCCCTGATCGGAGGACCGATCCTCTGAGGCTCCGGCGCGCGCCCGGGACACCTCGGCGCGCGCCCGGTTTCTGTTGTGGCCGAGACCGGGCAAAGGTAAGAATAAACTCGGCCGCAACAGTATGTGTATAATTTCTGTATTTTCCCATTTTTTAAGCCAGCCTCTTTAAAGGGTGTATCACACACTAGGAACAAGAATCAATTTATGGGTCAAGGGTCTCCACCAACCAATGAAACCTGTATAAAAATGTATGTTCAGTCAGATAACAATTTACAGGAAGGATGTGGCCTTAATTTTGCAGTTTTTAATTTCATCATTAAACCAAGAACAGGTTCAGATTAGGCTTATGGCCTTACAAAACAGAATTGCCTTAGACTATGTTTTAGCTTCAAAAGGAGGGGTATGTGCCCTAATTAAGGAACAATGATGTGTTTTCATTCAAGATTAGAGTAGCAGTGTACCGCATGAACTAGATGAAATACAAGAGATTAAAAAAAGGCTTACAAAGGGAGATGATACAGAATATCACCCATTGGGGTTAGGTGAATGGCTTGGATCACGTGGAGCAAAAAAGACTTATGAATGCTTTGCTGTGTGTGTTGGTGTTACTTGTTGTCATATATGTGTGTGTCACGTGTTGCAGAGGTATGATCCACAAATGTGCTACCCCCTCTTCCAATCTGATGCCACTCTTTGCAGATGCCAGAAACAGCATTCCATGGAAGAAAGAAGATGTCGATCACAGTTATTCAACTCCAAAAGACATGTTGGCCACCGCGCCATATGAGACAATGACAGCAGGAGGGAACCACCCTTTCCCTTTCAGTCCGGTGTATACATACAAGCACTATCAGATGATGGAACACCCCAGTATACAATACGAGTCTGACTATGTGTCCCTGGACTAACATCATAACCTTAATTCTCAAAAGCAATGTTTTAAGAATAAAAAGGAGGGAACTGACATAGTTGAGAAAAAAGTACATTATGGGGGGAGGTCTGACATAACAGCACTGGGATCTAAGCAGCCATTTTAAGTCAGCATCCATCTTAGGTGCCTGATATTGTCATCCATTTTGTGTATTGTCTGCATGAAAGTGGAATGAGAATGGAAGTTTATAAGGGATTTTGTTTTGCTTCTCCTTTTTAAGTGATAATAAGCTGTTCAGCTAACCACAAGACCTTGAAGATGGGAGAAAAGTGCCAATGTTATGAAAATAAAATATAGATAACAAGCACGTCTCACATTCCGAGGGAGGTTCCCATGGTTATGTACACCCTTTCTCAGAAATCTCGTATATAGAAAAAAGGTCACCGGCCTGTATAAGGAATATTAGCTGAGTCAGTTCATTTTTAATATGAATCTCATAGTTTTGCTATTAACTCAATGTGTCCATATTCATATTTTGTTTATCTTATATGCTTACGTAGTGACGCACATGCAACCTCATATAGGGGGCGTGGGCTTAGTATTTTGGGTATAAATAGGGCCTGTATGCCAGTATGTCGTGAGGGGAGTTTTATTTTGAAACTTCCTTCTATGTGTGCACACGTACACTGAAATAAACTTATTTGTTATTCTGCAAATAATCCTCAGATGTGTCGTATTTATTCACGCTTTTCACAATATATATGCGGGAATTCACTAATGGCCAATATGGAGTATAGTACCTGAAGTGAGGTTAAGTGAGGGATCCACATGATACATCAATCAATAAGATTGCTTGATGTACCATGTAAATGGACTTCTGTGATGGCACTGGCTCTATATAAGAGGGCATCTCAGAAGACCGGAAGTTAGGGAAGAGGAAACATCCCATGGCGAATAAAGAATAAAAAAGACATCTTTAAATTAAAGAAGTAGAAATAGTAATAACCATCTTCTTCTACAGGCAACAGAAGATTGAGGGCTTTTTTGCAAGTTGCACCAGAAGATTAACACTGTGGGGGTGGGGGGGCTGTGACAGGGTGAACAAACGTCACCAGCCCTATGCCTGGAAGACCTATGTTTAGGTCTGCAGTTCAGCAGTGACCGGATTAACATTCAGCTGGGAAGGTCTTGTCAATTAGTCTGGTCCAAGCTGCCTCATCAAGGAGCTTAAAAAACCCCAGTCTGCCTGTCTGATCCAGTGAGAGATACTGAAGTGCTTTGGGAGAATTACTGCAATAAGGTCTGTCTTCACTATACTGTTTGCTAGATTGTTACGCTGGACTCTGAACAGCCCTTGATGGGAAAGGGCAAAGCCCTGCTCAGGACTTATTTTCTGTTTGTTCTATATGCTGAAAAGAAGCTGTTTTTTTTGTGTGCCATATTTTTAAGGCTCAATAAATAAGCCTTTTCAAGAAACCCATGTGTGGTTGCATGTACCCTGCAACATATGGTGTCAGAAGTGAGATGTCCAGAGGCCCCTGCAGTTAAAGGGCCACACAAAAAAATGGAAGAATTTTTAAAAGAGTTTCTGTACGAGCAGGCCAGACAGCAGGGACTGTTAATGCAGGAGCAGGCCCAACTATAGGCAGAGAGAGATGAAAGACTATTGCAGCAGCAAACCCAGCTCCTAATCCAGCAGCAGGCAGCACAGGATGAGCGGATGGCCAGGTTGCTGACACAATTCCAGTGGTCTGGCAGTCCAGAACTTGCAAACAAACCACCGGTTCTCCTGAGGAAAATGGATCTGAATGAGGATCCAGAGGCTTTCTACTGATTTTTGAAAGGGTTGCCGAAGCACAGGACTGGTCTTCAGATCACTGGGCAACCGCTTTGGCCCCGCTCCTCATAGGAGAATCCCAGCCACCATATCAGGGCCTCCCAGCGTATTAGGCATTGGACTACAACCAAGTAAAAGCTGCCATACTGAATCGCTTAGGTCTGACCCCAGAGACCTAATGCAGCAGTTCCAGAACCTGAAGTACACCTCTAAGATGAGACCCGGTCCTAGCTCAGTGGTTATTGGACTTGTGTACTCACTGGATCGAACCCCGAGAAACACACTAAGGAGGTTGTTCTTGAACAAGGGCCTCCATGGGATTCTCTCCGTTTGAATTACTGTATGGCCGCAAACCCCGGGGTATCCTAGACCTCCTAAAGGAGTCCTGGGAGGAACAGCAGTCCCCTTCTAAGAATACCCTGCAATATGTATTAGACCTTAGGAAGCGCCTAGATGTGGTCGACCATTTTGCTACAGAGAATCGTAAGTCAGTCCAGGACAGTCAGGAGAGACATTACAATCAAAATTCTCGTATGAGATTTTTTCCCCCGGGAGACCAGGTGATGTTATTGTTACCCAGTTGAGAGAGCAAACTCCTAGCCAAATGGCAGGGCCCATTTGAAGTACTCTGCCTCATGGGTGATGTGGATTACCAGATCGCTCAACCAGGGTCCAGGAAGGATAAACAAATTTACCATGTGAACTTGCTGAAACCCTGGAAGGTGCAGCGGTCTCTATTCATCCACCCGGTGGAGGAGGAAACGGACCTGGGTCCTCTGCCCCCATGGTGGAACATCTTTGGTGATGAGAAAATCCCAATGGGTAGAAAATTGTCCGCTGAACAAAAAGGGAACTTGTTAGAAATAAGTACACAATTCAATGATGTTTTTCTGATTTACCAGGGCAAACTAATTTAGTTTCACATGTGATAGAGACAGCACCTGGGGTAAAAGTACGTTCTCGTCCTTACAGGTTGCCTGAAAGCCGTAAGGCCCTGGTAGAGAAGGAGGTACAAGAAATGTTACACTTAGGCGTGATTGAGGAATCATGCAGTGAGTGGTGTAGTCCACTAGTTATGGTTCCTAAACCAGATAGGAAGGTACGATTTTGTGTGGACCTCCTAAAGGTCAAAGCGGTATCCAAGTTTGACGCATATCCGATGCCAAAGGTGGAGGAGTTAATTAACACCCTTGGTAAAGCGGAATATATATCCACGCTGGACTTAACAAAGGGATAATGGCAAATACCTTTGGAGGAAAAGTCCAAGTGCAAAACAGTCTTTGCCACTCTCATTGGTTTATACCAGTTTGTGACAATGCCATTTGAACTGCATGGAGCCCCAGCCACATTCCAGAGACTCATGGATAAAGTGCTGAAGCCTCATAGGGCTTATGCCGCAGCCTATCTAGATGACATTTTGTTTATAGTAAACACTGGCGGGCCCATCTAAATAGGCTGAAAGCGGTCCTCAAGTCTCTAAGAGAGGCAGGGCTCACAGCCAACCCTAAGAAATGTGCCTTAGGTAAGGCAGAAACCAAGTACATAGGGTATGCAGTGAGAGCTGGAAAAGTAAGAACACTAGCCGAAAAGGTAGCTGCCCTGAAAGAAGTTCCGACCCCCCGAACAAAAATGCATGTATGCTCTCTGTTGAGTTTAGCAGGATACTATCGGAGGTTCATCCCCAACTACTCGAAAGTTGCAGCCCCACTAACAGACATCACAAAAAAGTGTGCCCCTACACAAGTGATATGGTCAAGGGAGTGCCAGAGAGCATTTGAGGTGGTAAAAAGGTATCTATCAGAGGGTTCCATCTTTAGAAGCCCAGACTTCGATAGGCCTTTAATAGTGCAAAGCGATGCATCAGAGATAGGGCTAGAGGCAGTGCTCTCACAACAGTTTAAGGGAGTGGAACATCAGATCCTCTTTCTGAGTAGGAAATTTTTCCCGAGGGAACAAAACGACTCAGTAATTGAGAAGAAGTGCCTCGCAGTAAAGTAGGCAATCGAGGCCTTGAGGCATTACCTGGCAGGAGTCCGTTTTACTTTGGTGACAGACCATGCTCCATTAAAGTGGTTAAATAGTATGAAAGACTCTAATGCGAGGTTGACCAGGTGGTATATGGCCCTCCAACCCTTCTCGTTTGAGATTCAGCACAGACCTGGAAAAGAAAATACAAATGCTGATTTCTTCTCTACAGAAGGGATGGATGGTCGGGCTTCAGCCATGCATGGTCCCAGTCACACACTAACAGGGGAGGAATGAGACAGGGTGAACAAACGTCACCAGCCCTATGCATGGCAGACCTATGTTTACGTCTGCAGTGCATCAGTGAGAGGATTAACATTCAGCTGAACAACAAACAGAGAAAAAAAAACCTTGTTTGGGCACTCTAATACATCAAATGGGTGAAGTATGAAGGATTTAAAACAACTTTAATAAACCACTAGATAAAATATTGGGGATTAAAACGAGTATTAAATGCTGTGATCCTAAGGTCTGAACCTGTGATAACAAGTTCTGGATCGGTAATACGGATGGCAGAAACACTCAATAAGGAGTGTCCTGCAATCAGAAAGGTGAGTAAAATACAAACACCTGTGTGAATAACCAGAGGTGTAGGACTCAACTGTTTAGGTAGGTCTCAGTGCACATATCCTGAATACATAATATATGGAAAAAAAAAAAATATATATATATATATAGTAACCACACAGAAGGACCCGAGCTTGGTCTGCCGATAGCCAAGAACAGTGATGTGGTACTGCGACTCCACAATAACTGAATAAATGTTACTGGAGGTAGGGTCAGTAGTTGTGAGGTGTAAATGATGTGTCAGGGTAATGTAGTCAGACCCAGGTTCCTAAAACGATAGTCTGTCTAAGGTATATTCAAAACTGGGTATGTAGGGGTTAATGTATTCCCCAGCCAAAAGTGTTAGGCAAGTAAGGCACTAATACCTACATAAGCTACACTAATAAAACACAACAGGCACAGTTCAATGTGTGGTATGCCTGTGACCCTCACATCTAAAGTATACCTTTGAACTTGATACAATGTATAGCATGGTTCATAGGGGTAACCAGGGTAAACGGCACTGACCCAACACCTGCTCTGTTAGTCAGAGCTGATCAATAACGGGTCAGTGCTAGTGAGAGGGTAGGTAGATATAAGATCGTAAATAGAGCGCACTAATGTGCATCTATATTGTAAGTGTAGACAGATAGAGTAACAACCTACTGGTTAGAAGGCTCCCTTGGACAGTCCATTATAGGAGCCGCTGCATAAGAAAACACGCTGCAAATGCTGGGAGACAATGCTGCCAGCTAACTCAAGTGTAGGTATCTGAGTCATCCGCGTGCCCCTTAGTGCCGACGCGCGCGTTTCGCATGACAACGCTTCCTCAAGGCAGGTAGGAGGGGGAGGGACCCACCGGTTCAGTGAGTACCTTTATACCCCTAGCATTCAAGAAATTCCCGTCCCATTAGCTCAGTTCCGCCCCCTTTGCGTGACATCAGAGAGTCCCTAACTGCACGGCTGATTGAAGATCGGAGAGCGTGTATCCCTCACAGATTGTAATTGACGTGTCTGCAGTATCAGTAGAAATGTCAGAGTGAAGGCTGATACTATAATAGTTTATGTTTGTGCAGGTATTGGGGACCTATGTTGTGGTTATTTGGGGGGTTCAATATGAGCTTGCAGGTGTCCTGTATGTTTTACAAATCTTGTTCAGCTGGTCTTAGCTGATTGGAAGTTGGCTCTTCCTATCTTGTTGAAGCTCACCCCCTCCCACATTTAAATGGTTAAAAGCTCACTCCATAGCATCTCCCACTCTCAGGGGAACTTGCCTGCTTGCAGTATGATTGTGACAAATCAAATACAGAGTGCTTTTCCTGGTAATGTACAGGTTAATAAAAGCTTCAATCAGACTTAGAACTATGCAACTAATTTTGACAGATTTATTATAAATCATTCTTCCTGGTAATGCACAGGTTATTAAGAATTTATATTAGTGTTAGGGACCCTTGAGATGTGGTCTGCCGTGTAGTGGCTTAGGGGCTTACAACACTTTGGCCAAAATGTTAAACTAAAAGGCCAATTTTATTTAATAGATATCTATACATTTATATTTAGGCACTGTACCGTGTATAGGTTTCACTGGATGTGCACTGAGCTCTGTCTGTGTTTCATGTTCTGTCTCTGGTTTTAAAAATATATTGCCATGCTCAGTAGCACTCCTCTGTGACAACTTCCTTATCTTTGCACATTCCTCGAGCTGGAGAAAAAGGTGGGGGCACGATCTGTGCTGCTGCTATTCTGGTTCTCTTTCTTGCAGACATTTGAGCAGAAGGAAAAAAGAATACTGTATCTCCTGGTTTTAAAAAACTTATCCGCATGGCCAAAACGAACAAACCTTTTAAACTATCACCAGTGACAGAGCTGAATATATGCCATCTCTTTCCTGCATTATTTAATCCTTCTATACTTGATGTACACCTTTTAAAACCTTTTTAAAAATTTAGACTTCTTTGTGAGAAAATAATATTCATGTTTTTGTAAGTACTTGCAAGTTCTTGGATGGTGATTTGTATACACGTGATTCTTAGCATGGTTTATCTTTCACACAGGTAATCATTCAGTAAAAATTCATTAGGGTATCAAATCCATCTGGCAACTCTCCATTAAGGGCACAACAATTTTACTTGCCAGCACCGAAACTTGAGTTTATTTCAGGAAATGATTTATAACCACTTATTGCTTGTGGGGAAATGGAAGGAAAAGCTGATAGGTGTACACCTGATTTCGGCCGCTTCAGTCAGCCGGTCATGCCATGCCTAACTTTAGCCACAAAAACCTCATAAAATCCAAAGATTTATACTGCCACAGACACACAGGGATTACTGAAAGTTAGAAGGTTCCACTGTGAGCCCTTGCGTTCGCATTCTTACGAATAAGAAAACCGGTGCGGCTGCCCATAGGTTCACGCTTCTTTCCATAGTAATTTATTGCAAACAAACTTTTTGACCTTGGGGTGGCGTGTTTTTCACTGGGACTTGCTTGTGTTTTTTCACTTGAACTTGCATGTATATTTTCATTGGCCAACAAAACATATTTATATTGTCTCTTCTTGTTCTCTGTATCCATTCTTTATTATTTTTGTCTGCAGACACACAACCTCTAACGGCAAATTTTGAGAACTTTGGTCTCCCATTATTCTCCTGCTACAGTAATCAAATTTAATTGACATGTACAATACTCTTGATAACTCAAAAGCTCCGGAGCATCAAAGTAGTTTTAAATTCAGGTTATTTATGAGAATAAAAAAGAGAAGGGAACTTTAATTAATATAGTTGCAGGATGACATTGTTTTGTAAATAGGTGAAAAATGTTTTTCTGTTGTTTGTTCGTTATTTTTGTGATGTTGTTTGGCTGTGTATGAGAGAAGTTTTTGTATTGTGGTGTTCTGTATTGTGTGTAACCAGTAAAAACACATTTCAATTTTATTTCTATAGGATTAGTATATGTTTGTTAATATTTTTTGTTTAAATATGCGGGTTAAAGCTCACAAGCATTGTTTGAATTATATATTGTATTGTATGTCTTTATGTATATAACGCCATTAATGTGCATAGCGCTTCACAGGAGTGGTGCACGTCGTAATCATATAGGTAGCAAATGGTAAAGGTAATAGGTCATGGAATAAGTGATCCAGACATAAAAGTAACATTAAGGAAGAGAAGTCCCTGCTCTGAGGAGTTTACAATCTAATTGGTAGGTAGGGAGAGCATACAGAGACATTAGGATTTGATTAGAAGCCAGGAGAGGGATTTCAGGAGGGGAAACGCAGAATCAGAGATTAAAAAGTAGAGTGATTCTGGCAGCAGCATTTAGGATAGATTGTAGGGAAGACAGGTGAGAGGCAGGAAGGTGTGATAGCAGAGGATTACAGTAATCAAGATGGGAGAGAATGAGGGCCTGAATCAGAGTTTTAACAGTTGAGCAACAGAGGAACAGGTGTATCTTTGTGATATTGTGGAGGAAAAAGCGACAGGTTATAGAAATGTTTTGAATGTGAGAGGAGAATATGAGAGAGGAGTTGAGTGTGACCCCTAAGCAGCGTGCTTGGGATACTGGATGAAAGATTGTACTTCAAGAGTAATGTGGAAGGAGATAATAGGGTCAGGTTTGGGAGGAAGTATAAGAAACTCTGTTTTTGCCATGTTGAGTTTAAGGCGAAGAAGGGCCTTCCAGGATGAGATAACAGAAAGACATTCAGAAATTGTGGTTTGTACAGCAGGTGTAAGGCCAGGGGTTGAAAAGTAAATGTGTGTGTCGTCAGCATAGAGGTGATATTTAAACCCAAGGGATGTCATTAGGTCACCTAGAGAGAGTGTGTACAGAGAAAAGAGATGAGTGTGGTCCACAGAGGCAAATGCTTCAGAGAGGTTGAGTAATATGAGCAGAGTGTAATGACCTCTGTCTTGGGCAGCATATAGGTCATCAGTTATTTTAGTGAGAATTGTCTCCGTGGAGGGAGCAGTGCAGTTGTCAGATTGTAGAGGGTTAAGGAGAGAATGGGTGTTGAGAAAAATGGAGCAAGCAAGGGTATACAAGACAGTTCAGTAGTTAGAAAGACAGTTGGGTCAAGCTTGCTATTTTTGAATAATGGTATAACTATTGCATGTTTGAAGGAGAATGGAAATGTATCAGAGTAGAGGGAGAAGAGGAGATCAACAGTGATGGTGACATTCTCTTCTAAGACAGTGGAAAAAGAGTTAAGGAAAGCATTAAGAGAGTTAGGAGGCGGTGTAGGATAGGAGGAAACAGAGGGGATGTTCTGATGTATGGATTCAACCTTTTTCTTAAAATAGTCAGCAAAGTCCTGAAATGAGATGAAGGAAGAGTTAGTGTGGGTTAGACTTGTGAGTGTTGATTAATGGAGAGAAGTAGGTTTGTTTAGCTTGAGAAAGGGCAGAAGTGAAACAGGATAGCATAATTTTGTAGTGAATGAAGTCTGTGAAAGTATGAGAGTTCAAACTGAAGGCATTTAATAGAACGAGTGGAGGGAGATAGCATGAGCGTGTGGGAGCTATGTGTGTGTTAAGAAGTGATATAACCTCATCTATATAAAAGCCCGTTATTTAATTTTTGAGAGGCCATAAAAAATGTAGTTCTTAGGGCTCAGGATAGAGCTCCATGTATCTAACTTTAAGCAAAAGTTCCAATCCAATAATTATTATTTTGTTTATGAAGAAGCCGTTATCTTATCTGTTCAGTGCCAATTGGCGAAACGCCTAGAAACAAGATGGCTTTTTGCCCGGGAACAAGCTTTGAAAAAAAATGTTTTCTTTAGTCAAATGCGGAGTGTCTTTAAAAATATAAAGCTGGGAGGCGCATGTGCGATGGTAAGGGGAATAGCTGCCTAATCCAGTAGCTCCTACCCCCGCCAAAGCATTATTCAAAATAAGGCAAACCAAACTCACAGTTCATATTTAAAATTCACTGCTACCGGCGACGGAACACATAGCGATGGCCCCGCCATCCACAATAAAGAAGAACACGGGGGATCTCCGGAGATATTTAAGCCAATCCGCATCCAGAGACGGGAGGGCAGAAATGGCGCCCGGCTCAGCGCCAGGATCGGGGTCGGAACGCGAGGAGGACTTGGAGGAGATGCCAGAACAGCGGCCCGTACGGCGCTGTGATTTCGACCGGCTATATAATGATATGAAATCGTTATTTAGAGCCGAAATACAAGAACTCTGGAAAGAGGTACAGGGCCTTGGAGAAAGAACCGGGGCCCTGGAGGACAAAATTATGGCTGTTTCCACAACAATTAAAAAGTCAGAAAAGCGTTCCTCCTACCTGCAAAATCAAATTACAGAGTTGGCCAAGTGCCAAGAGGATGCCGAGAACCGGGACCGCCGGAGTAACATCCGTATCCGCGGCATACCCGAGGACATAACGGAGATAGATGAGTTCATCACAAGATGGATGGCGACTCTGCTCCCTGACACCCCGGCGGCAGAACTAATGCTGGATAGGTGCCATAGGGCCCTAAGGAGCAAACCGCTGGCGAATGCACAACCGAGAGATGTGATTGCCCGGTTGCATTACTACCGCACCAGGCAGGCAATCTTCACAAAAGCTCGAGGGGAAGAAGCCTGTAAATTTGAGGGTGTCTCCATGCAGCTCTTCCAGGATTTGTCCCCCCTGACCCTGGCCAGACGCCTGAAGCTGCAACCGATCACCCGACTCCTCAGAGACAGAGCTATTCGTTATCGGTGGACCTTCCCGTTTGGCCTACTAGTCATCAAAAACGGGAGGGCCACCTCAATGAAAAACCTAGAGGAAGGGGATGAATTCCTGCGCAGACTGGGGGTGACAAACGGAGAAGCCGTGAGCCCCTGGAAAGAGGCAGAACCGGATAACGAATGGCAACAGGCCGGCACATCCCGGAAGACCCGAGTTACCACCGAGTCGGAGAAAGAGTGAACAAAGCACTCACTATCAAAATAAAATGTACATTTCACTGTTTGGTTGCCTACAAGTTATGGCGCAAAGTTTGGGTTAACTGGACCGCTTGCATCTCGGAGTGCTGAGCAGCAGAGTATGGCTTCATATGGCCACAACATCACCTATCTAATGAGGGACATGAACACTCTACCCCAGGGTTTCAGGCCAAACCTGAAAAATAAGAGACTTACCTGCAATCCCGGCGACATTGGCTGCCCCGCAACCCGGAACAATCGCGTGCTACGCATCCATGGAAGATGGAGGCATCGCGACTCGTGGCGGGAAGAAAGCTGCATCGCCGGAAGAAGAAGGGCCCAGAGCGGGAAGACGTCCGCCTCCGTCGACATCCGGCTGCTAAAGACCAAAGACCGGAAGGACGTCACCGGATATGGCCGCGCGGCCATCTTGGTAGAGGCGACCTGACGGGGAAAAGAGGACTCACGTCATTCAGGAGCGCCGGAACCGCAGCAGGACCCGGAAGGACAGATACCCCGGACCGAACGCAGGGTCATAAGACCCACACATAGCCCGGACACACAGCATTAGGGCACCAGGGGAGGTAGGGAGAGGGAGAATATCCAACAAGGATAAGATAGACCCCGGTAGTACCGAACGGAGGGCACCAGCCGCGGAAGCAGTCAGAGGGGCGAATGACATAATAGGCACAAGCACTCGAGGTAAGGGCCAAGAAGGGAGAGTCCCTACAATAGAAGGAATAGAGGGAAGGGAATAAAAAAAAATCAAGGCCCATAAGGGTAAAAGGGCGCAGTGGGTCTACACGGAGGGCATGAGCAGAGAGGTAGGAAGAGTACCCCACATAGATAGGATACATACAAAGCAACTATGCTCGCGGTCCTCGAGATGCTGGACGATCGCATTGGCTATAACGGTTTGCCATGAACACTGGTTAAAAGAGGTGGGGGAGGGGGTGGTTGCCCTCTCGCCATCGCCATGAGTCTCCTCATGGATACTTGGGGGTTAGACCCCAAGGGACCCATGCAAGACCCCGGTGGGCCGGTGGAAACGGGTCAAGCTCACCCTGACTTGTTCAGAAGTGAGCCCACCCGAACCGGAATCCCACAAGGGGCGGTTCAGGCGTCCCAGGGGACTCGGTCCCCTGAAGTCGCCGAAAGTTATCAAGGTTTATTTGTTGTCTCCCCCATGCTCCCGATGTGTGTACCCCAATGTTTCCCCCCTGTACAGATGAGCAGTGTACAAAGCAGTTCACAGAACCACACTCTGAAGAGAGTCGTGACCCAGACAGAAAGAGGTAACGCAGCACATCATACTGAAAACACCAATGGGTAAGGATTTTACTATCTTATCACATAACGTAAAAGGTTTTAATGGCCCCCTGAAAAGAAAACTAGCCTTCACAGACTACCGACGACAGGACCCCGACATAATACTACTCAAAGAGACCCACTTCTCAAGGACTAGTTCCCCAAAGTTTCTGGATAGAAGATATAGAACATGGCTCTCTGCTTCAGCCAATAAAAAGAAAAGAGGAGTAGCAATTTTATTACACAACCGCCTTGCGTTTAACACAACACTAACAAAAAAGGATAAGAATGGGCGCTTCTTAATACTAGTAGGTGTTGTGGGAGGACAACCTCTCACAATAGCCAATGTATACGCTCCCAATGAAGGAGCTGATACCTTCTTTACAAGATTTTTTACAACCCTACATAGAGTGGCACAAGGCGGTATAATACTAGGCGGTGATTTCAACCTCACATTAGATCCTAAGGCCGACAGGTGCACACCCAGAGTACCGAAGCACACACAAAGCAGAGCAACTTGGACCCACGGTCTCAGGATAAACAGACTAGTAGATATCTGGCGGGAACAGCACCCAGGAGAAAAGGAGTACACATTTTATTCACACCCACACGACAGATACAGCAGGATAGACTACCTCTTTGTGTCCAACAGAATGGTTTCGCAGATCTCCCATACGGGCGTCCATGATATTTCATGGTCAGATCACGCACCCATAGAGCTGCGGTGCACAGACTTCAGACTAGACAGACCAGGAGCGACGTGGAAGCTTAATGAATTTCTTCTGAAAATCCCTGAAATTGAAACGGCAATCAGGGATAAAATCAGGGTCTACTTTGAGGAGAATGTCGGTAGTGTGACATCCCAATCCACCCTATGGGAGGCCCATAAGGCGACTCTTCGTGGAGAGCTCATAGGGATAGCAAGTAGGCGGAAAAAAGCAAGGGAAAATAAGATTAAGATTCTTCAATCCGAGTTAACAGCCCTCTCCGCCCTACACAAAACTAACAAACAAGCGCAGACCCTACAGGCCTGGCGCGCCACTAAAACAAAACTAAATTTATTGATGTCCTCCCGAGCTGAGAAGGAGCTGACCTGGTCTAGGCGACAATTTTACGAGAAAGCGAACAAGCCAGATACCCCACTTGCCAATAAACTCAAAAATAGTAACCGTAATTTCCATATTCAAGCAATTCGAACCAAGAATGGTGACCTTACTTCTGACCCCAAACAAATCGTAGAGGAATTCAAAAATTACTATGAGACCCTGTACGATGGGGCGAAGGTCTCCCATTGTGAGAGCACTCATAGGCAGCTGAAGACATTTCTAACTGAGGCAAAACTACCCAGTCTGAGCAGATTGGAAAGGGAAGCATTAAAGGAGGACTTTTCAGGTGAGGAGATATCAGAGGTAATAAAAGCACTAAAGCCATCCAAAGCCCCAGGCCCTGATGGTTTCTCTAATCTTTACTATAAAAAATTCAGAAAAACCTTAGTACCTCACCTGGTCCGACTACTTAACTCATTTTTAGATGGTGCCCCTATCCCTAGCCAGATGCTCCAAGCGTCTATAACAGTGATCCCCAAACCAGGGAAGGACCCAGCAGATTGCAAAAGCTACCGGCCAATATCTCTCATCAATTCAGACACCAAAATTTTCTCCAAATTACTAGCTAACTGTCTGAATTCAGTCATGCCGAAGCTGGTCCACCCCGATCAAGTAGGGTTCATATGCGGGAGGCAAGCTACAGACAATACCAGACGGATAATAGACCTAATTGATTTGGCACATAGAAAACATATCCCGTCTATGGCATTGAGTCTGGATGCTGAAAAGGCCTTCGACCGCATCGATTGGCCCTACCTCACAGAGACGCTGAGAGTGTTTGGCATAGGGGGGAGAATGTTGGGCGCTATTCTGGCTCTCTATAGGTGTAAGGTCTCTGCCCGCTGCGGTTCCTACCTCGGCTGCCGGGGCGCGCGGCACCCGGTCACGTGGGCCTCCTCTTCCTCCTGAACTCCCGGCAGCCCCTGCTGCCCATGCGCGCCGCCGTGGAAAGGCCACGCGCGCGCCTACGGCTCCTGTCTTATAGTCCGGCGAACTCAACCCGCCCCTTCCGTCGCGCGCGTTGCGCGCGTGCGCTACTATGTTCATCTCTACTGCCGCCAATGTTATTGTTCCGTTCCCACCGGTTCTGCATCCTGCCTCAGCCTATCAGCACTCTACCTACGTCTGACATCACCGCTGGAGGTTCTCATTGGTTCTTGTCAGTATTTAGTGCCTCCAGCCCTGAGCTGATTGCTGAGCATATTCAGTCTCTAGTTGTGCTTGCTACAAGCTACTTCGCAGTCTGCTTTTGTCTTCCGTCATAGACCCTGAACCTGTACCTGGACTCCCGATCTCTGGCACCCTCGAACCCCGGCTCGCTCAACGGACTTCTACCTTCTCCTCTCCTCGACCCTGGCTTTGGACACCGACTACTCCTGACCTCTCCTACCCCGGATCTGGCAAGTACCTCTACCACTCTACTCTCTCCTCTCCCGAACAAGGCTATCTACACGACTCTGCTTACCGGACCCGCTCACGCGGCTGTAGGGCGGCGGTTTTCCTGTATCCCCACCTCGGCCTCGCGGTCCAGTCCGGTTTGTGGTGAGCACTCCTATATTCCCGTGACA
>WSYH01003003.1:0-74394 GCA_036426205.1 Ascaphus truei
AACGGGATCCATGGAGTGATTCTAAGCTTAGACGCAGAAAAGGCCTTCGACAGGATCGACTGGCCATATATGGAGTCCACGCTTGAGGCATTCGGGTTCGAGAACAAAATTATAAGGGCAATAAAAGCATTATACACTACCCCGACCGCCAGGGTGTTACACCAAGGCTTCCCATCAGATACAGCAGCGGCAGCTCTTATTCGAGCAAATGCCGCTGGCTGTATGAGGCTGGGAAGCGGGTAGCCGCGGCGCGTGGCGGCGCACTGTGACGTCACAGTCACAAGCGCGCCCGGCTTCCCCGTCTTCCCCGTGCTTCCCCGACACCCCTGGAGTTCAAATCTAGGTAAGCGGGGGTGCGGGGAAGCAGAGGGGCAGAGTAGAAGCCGGGTTCGGGGTGTCTTTGGGGGGGTAATTGCGCGCGATGTGGAGGGGGGGTGCGTGGGGGAAACGCGGCGGCGCGCGTTTTTGACTGGCGGCAGCTGGGGTAGATCCCGGCATGCCGCCGGCATTTACTTTAATAAAGTATGTCGCTACTGTATGTTTAAAATTAAAAGCGGTACCAGACAGGGATGCCCACTTTCGCCCCTGTTGTTCGCCCTATGCATGGAACCGCTGGCAGCACACATGCGGCGCAATCCAGATATTACGGGAGTGCAAATAGGTTCCCAAGAGCATAAAATCGCGCTATACGCAGATGATATTATATTATCTTTGACAAAACCGCTCACCGCATTACCCAATCTGTTCGCTCTACTGGATAAATTTGGCAGAATCTCCGGATTTAAGATCAATCAATCAAAATCGGAGGCGCTGAGTCTAAATATCCCAAAGGCGACAGAGAAACTCATCGAGATAAATTTTCAGTTTAAATGGCAGACCAGAGCTATAAAATACTTGGGAATTTTTCTAACCAAACATAGCCATAATCTCTACCAGGAGAATTACCCGAGACTTATAAAAACCCTCATAAAGGAACTCAAAGACTGGTCTGCATATGGGATATCCTGGATTGGTAAAATCTTTTGCGTAAAAATGAACCTCCTCCCCAGGATACTATACTTGTTCCAAACTCTTCCGATACCCGTAGTAAGATCAGATATTATAGAACTGCAGAAAGCAGTCACAAACTTCATTTGGAAAAACAAAAAACCACGGGTAAAAAGGTCAATCATGCAAAGGCCTAAGGAAACTGGGGGGCTGGCAGTGCCGTGCTTGATGGCTTACTACAAAGCGGCCCAACTATGCCAAATTACACAATGGCACGGGGTTCCGGAGCAAAGGCAATGGGTGGCACTGGAGAGAGAGGCTTGCGCCCCGCTGGAGCTAAAAGACCTTATATGGTACCCTAAATCCAGGCTAAAAGATCTCAAGAACCCGCTTCCCTCGGTGCTGAGCTCTCTCTCGGTCTGGGAGACGGTTAAACATAGTCACTCACTAACCTCAAAACACACTCTAATGACTCCCCTTTATGGAAATCCGGATTTTGCTCCGGGGTTAACCGACAGAAATTTCACACTCTGGCAAAAAGGGGGAATAAGCAGACTAAAGGACCTGGAGGGTAGAGACACAATCAAAACATTCGATAATCTACAGTCAGAAACGGACATACCTAATACAGAATTTCTTAGATACCTCCAGGTTCGGGCATTCTATACCAAACACCCAAATAGACCACCCCTAACCAATTTTGAAAAGCTCTGTGATCGGGGAACCGATACACGGGGACTCATATCTGCTCTGTACAAAGTGGTGGCCAACACAGACTCCGGTGACACACACAGACCAAGCTTCATGACACAATGGGAGACTGATCTGAATGGACCGCTAGAAGACAAAGACTGGGAAGCGATTTTTAAAGCTGCGGCTAGCAGTTCGATCTGTACGACGCTGAAGGAGAACTCATATAAAGTATTATTACGGTGGTACCTCACCCCAGTTAGACTGGCAAAATTTGTCGCGGGCGCTTCCCCGCTCTGTCCTAGGAAGTGCGGGGAACGGGGAGATCTGGTACACATGCTGTGGTCTTGTCCGCGAATCACTCCCGTTTGGACTCAAATTAGAGATTGGCTACAAAAGGTTTTCTTGGGCCTCAAAATTCAACTAGATCCTTGGGTTTTCCTACTAGGTAAGCCCACAGAAGAGGTGTCTAGATCGGGAAACAAACTTATAGCACATTTTGCTACGGCAATGAGGTGCGAGACCGCAGCATTGTGGAATCAGGATGCAATTCCATCAATAGATAAAATTCGGAATAGAATCTGGTTCGCTTGCCAGATGGAAAAGTTGACAAGTCTAGTCAACGACACTGGCCCAAATTTCCAAAAAGTCTGGTCATTATGGCTGGCACAGACCGATATCCCAGGGATGAGCAATGCCGCCATCTGGCTTTGATAGTGGCAGGTGGGCTCTCCTTCGACGGCGGAACAGACATAAGAGAGACAGAACAATAGAGAACCTGACGGACAGGATCAATTAAGGAGAAATATCCCTTTCCCTGATTATTAAACTAGGTGGGACGTTAGACGAGATAGTAAAGAACACGCAGAAAAGAGCCAGGCCTAAGGGAATACGCGGAAAAGTCTATACTCCACCCAGTCACCCTATGCCCTTCCCCCTAACCCCCCCTTCTCAAGTCCCCCCCCCCCCCCATGTTTGTTTTGATGTTGTATGTCACAATGAAAAACAAGTGACATTACTGTGATACTGGCATGTACTATCATTGAAAAACTCAATAAAAGAAAGTTATAAAAAAAAAAAAAAGAATACAGAAATACTCTATACTGATTCCTATGGGGGACGGGTGAAGTGATTGATGTTACTTTGTTATGAACCCTTTAAGTCCTGTGGAAGTTTGTACCCTTAAGTGCTGAAAATCTTTCAGAGCTACCAATGTTCAAACCTCAATAACAATAATATTCTCAATATAACCTTAGACAAATCATTTTTTTATTGGAACCGGTATCTTATAATTCTCGAAAAAATGTGCAAATAGCACACAGCAGCGCACTGCCAATGATGAGGAATATAGGTGGATAAAAATAGAGGATTTAATGTCCAATCATGACGACAAGCAAGGGGTAAGGACCCTCCTACGCATTTCACACAATAGTGCTTTATCAAGGAGTATGGTGTGGTGTCTAGAGGGACCCCTGATATAGTGCCACCCATTAGAACATGATTACTCACTTTTTCAACATGAGTGCGTGTGACATCATTTCGGGGCACCGTGTGTCCGTTGGTGTGTCTGTGCTGTGGTGCCAATAATCCCTCTCGCCAGCGCGCACACATCATAACGGGGTGCTCTAATCAGAGGAAGATCAGGAACCACCCCCAGCTAAACCTATTCCCGACACACGAGTTCACCACCAATAAGCCGAGGAGAGGAGAAGCTCCGTGTGGCCATCCTAGGTAGCACGCACATAGTGATAAACACCGCACGTGCATGTTCCCTTCCACGCCCCTCAGTCTAACCAATCCCGTAACACCCCTTGGTGACATCATCAGGTGTCCAATAGATGAAGTCCCTTTGTAAACAATAAGCATACTACTCTGACAAGCTAAGCCTGCAGAATGGCCACTTGGATGATAAACACCCTGCTACACAGTAGGAAGCTAATGTTACTCTAGATACGATCAAAAGATCTCTATCTAGAGTAAATAATGGTATCTTGGCTCTTAAAGGGGTCCCTCTAATGGCAACAAATGAAGAAAAACAAAAAAAGGAAACAAGAAAAGTATATGAACAAATTGTGAAAAAAATATACAAACATATGCACAATACAGAAGAATATCGAAAGATATACACCATTTACACAAACAACTGTTAAAATACTCATCTAACCTAGAAGTACTAATGGTTAATCTTACTATATATTTCTGAAAGCATTGTATGTGTCTGTCTGTACTGTGTTCCCTGTCCCTAGCGGCAATCGCATTGGTCCCTTGGCCCGCCCGCCCGCCCCCGCACACCTCTCATTGGCCTCACACATTCACACCACAGCTTCAGGCCCCCTTGGCCCGCCCCCGCACACCTCTCATTGGCCTCACACACTCACACCACTGCTTCAGGCCCCCTTGGCCCGCCCCGCACACCTCACCACTGCCTCACTCTCCCAGCCTTCACTGAGCTTTGGGAACGCTTCACAGCACCTAACTCTCACTGCTCTGGGAGACGACGCTTCACAGCTCTCACCTCTCAATGCACTAAACCCTCACCGGCTGTTAGCACCACAATAAGGAATCAGGTACAGACTCTTCTCTATATATATTTTTTTCACCTAGACCGCACGATCACCTGCACACACTGGACAACGCACACATCTCCTACACTATGACTCAACACACTCCCCCCCACCCGTCCACCCCCCGCACACCACAACCACTACCGTGGAGTGTAGCCCACAAACACACTCCCCTGTGCCAAACAGCAACCACAAAACACTCCCTTAGGCCGCAAACACCCTCCCCTGTGCCACACCACTACCACAAAACACTCCCTTAGGCCGCAAACACCCTCCCCTGTGCCACACCACTACCACAAAACACTCCCTTAGGCCGCAAACACCCTCCACAAAACACTACCTTGCCACACAACCTGACCCGCACCTCCCCCAAAGACGCACGTAGGCCGCAAAATCAACAACACCTCCCGGAGGACAAAATAACCCCTCTCCGGCACCAACACACCTCACATGCAGCCTCCACACACATCAGTGCTTAACCGGAACACCAAAGCCCTCCTGTAGCTCCGGACGACACCCACAAAACACTCCCGTTACCACAAAACACTCCCGTGACCACACAACACTCCCGTGGGCCACAACCTGACCCGCACCTCACAAAAACACGCACGTGGCCCACACAATCACCAACACCTCCCGTCCAACCCAAAATACACCCTCCGGCCCCAACACACCTCACCTGCAGCCTCCTCACACATCTGTGCTTCACCGGACCACCAAAGCCCTCATGTAGCTCCTGACGCCACCCACACAACACTCCCGTAGCCCGCAAACACCCTCCCCTGAGCCCTATACCAAACCAACAAACACTCCCGTGCAACACAAACTCACCCGCACCTCCCGTGATCACAACCCAACTCGCATCTCCACAAAAACGCACGTGCACCGCTAAAAAAAAAAAAAAACCTCCACTAGGATGAGTCAAAAACCCTCCGGAGCCAACACACCTCACCTTCAGCCTCATTACACACGCTGCTTCCCACTAGGACGAGTCAAAAACCCTCCGGAGACAACACACCTCACCTTCAGCCTCATTACACACACTGCTTCACCGGACAAACACAGCCCTCCTGTAGCCCGCCAGCCACTCACAAAACACTCCCGTGCCACAAAACCCCCAACAAAACCCTCCCGTGGCCCACAACACCCCCCCCCCCCAAAAAAACATACCTTGCCCCAAACCCCCCCCCCACTAGCCCAACACCCCACCCACGTAGACCACCACGCCCCCCCTTTACCCACCCCCCCCGCCCACACAACTAGCCCACCACCCTCTCCACGTAGCCCACACCCACACCCCCCCCACACACCCCCCAGGTAGCCCACCCCACACACCCCCTTATTCACGGTTCACATCCCGGGCAACGCCGGGTCTCTCAGCTAGTCCTTTATTAAATAAATACTAGGGATGAGAAGATTTTAAAAGAAGACAAAAAAACATTAAAAAGACTATTTTAAAGCTTTATATATCTCTAAATGGTATTATAAGAGTTTATATGGTATCTAGCTACTTCACTTTAATATCAAATATTTCTTTATTGTTAATGTCTTAATATATAGTGTAAGCAATACCCCCCTATTGCAAAGGACCAGCTAGTTAATTATTATAGGTCATACAATTCTACTGCATATTCTCTGAACATTCTTTAAACATTCTCTACCCTTTTGATGTTACTATTCAGTAATTATATAACCCATGTTAACAAAAACCAAACCAGGGATTAATTGACGATCCAGAAATATTACATGTAACCCTGCTTCCCCCCTTCCCCCAGACTCTACGGTGGTGTCTAGGGTGCATGAGGGCAGATTACATGCGGTGTGGTGCGTACCTGTGAGGAACAGGAGGGCCTGAGCTTCCCGCGATGTTGTGGGGGAGCCAGGACCGGGCTTCTGGGGTGGTAGCCTCCATGATCTCTTAGTGGTGCAGTGCCTTCATCTTCTATACTCCCAGGAATATGGGACAGGACCGTATAAGAAGACCCCTTGGGTCCCAGGGTAATACTCTCCCAGTCACACACAGTCTTTGATAATAACGAATGGTCTCTTTTATTTACAGAGCAGCAATCTCCCAACGATAGTGGCTTCCAACAGCCGCCACAAACAATAGTCAAGGACGGGTTTTACGCCACTGCGCCTTCCCCGCCCGATATTCCTCCTCTCCTTCCCTCCAAGTCTCTCCTCCGGAGGATGTTCTGGGCTAGGGCTTCAATACCCCGTGGCCACCCCCCCGAGGTTAGCCTCGAGGTGGGTCTTGAATTCTCCCCTCACCCCTGGCAGCGGGTGAGGGCATTGGTCCACCAAGTCTATAATCTATCAGTCTCTACCTATAGACACTGATTCTTTCCCGCTCCTCTCTCTCTCTCTCTGCTCCGGACACTCTGCCTGTGAGACCGCAGCCTCCTGATACTCCTGGGACCGATTCCGCAGGATTGCTTGACTCCCGGCATACTAGGGAACTGCATACTCCCGCATAACTACCGGCAACTCAGACTCTCGATATCACTATCCACTCTAACTCTAACTCTCAGGAGTTGGCTCTAAATATATGAGCTAGCCCCGCCCCTCGTGGTTCAGCAACCTCCCCTCTTGCACGGCCTGCAGCGAGTCCAGGCCTGCGTCTACCACTCAGATAGGGCTATGAAGGGGGAAAACCCATGATGATACTGGCGCCTGATCTAACAGACTTATCACAGTAGAAGGAAGATAGGTATAGCCTGCTGTTTACAGGGGGCTACACTCTCCTATGGTGAATCAATGGTCCCCACTTGGACCTATCTTTAGCAGAACCATCCTGCGGCGAACCACCGGGAAACAGTACACATAACATTGTCTAATACATGGCCAATAATGAGGTAGTAAATAAGCAAGTACACCCGGGTACTCCCAACATGGAGAACCCTACAGATAGTGCCTTGGATCAGGCTCTCTTACCCGCCGTCCATTAGATCATGACGGTCAACAGCGAACGACTGAACCGGCCCCTGCTCAGCCTGTATGTAACACCGTGCATGTAAATACACCTACCGATGCTCCATATGCTGACTAGCTCACTAATCTTATCCTCATTGTGATACCCCTCCCTGACCGACCTTGGTCAAGTATTCCTGGACTGCCCTCCCTAAGCCAACTGTCTCGGTTCTCTTCAATTTCTCTCATTTGGGCTCAGGCACGTAGGGAAACTCATACCCATGTGACTGCCGGAATCTAGCGACTATGCCTTTCACTCGACTTAGCTTGGTGAGTGTGCGGTGCCCTGCCCTGCTCGCAGTACCCAATATACAGGCTCCTCTGGAGCTACCTCATCGTACAATATACTGGGGCCTCGAGGTACAATACGTTTCTGTTCTATCTCCCTAAACCGGTGATCTAACTCATCCTCCATCTCCTGCGGTGAAGAACCAGCCCGCCACCAATGATCTACTACATCGTTCTTAATTAACAAGAACCGCGTACGGTCCATCCCCTCTTGGTATCCGATGAACAAAGGCGCCCACATTTGTTCTTGGTTTTCGTACTCTGCGGCCTACTGTGCGTTCTACATCGACCTACCTGTGATGAACACCGGACGTACCCGCATCAGTAGATCGCGAGCAATCTCTCCTCTCCTTGGCATTATAATACCTATTGGGGTTCATCTTGTGCACCACTTGTTGGTAGACCCTGCCTTTACTGGAGTGTGAGACCCACGGGCCCCTCCCTCTAGCTGCAGGGAGAAATGGCACAGGTTGGTACAGGTAAAACCTTGAATACGGTATCTCACCCATCGGACCCTTTCTTCACTCAACTCCCAGTCCCGCAAGTCTTGGAGTATTTGGGGTATTTACATAACTTATCCCTGGTAGGTCCCGGTGGCACCACTCGTGACGGGGCAGGGGCAGTGGCTGGGGCAGTGGGGCTATGGGCCGGGGGAACGTCCATGGCATTGGCTGAGTCTATGCTCCGAGAGGAGAACACTCCTCCAGGACTTCTCTTTCCGGTGGAACCGGACACAACATCGTCATCAGGATCGCCTGCAATTCTCCATCCGCTCCGGGTCACGCACCGAAGTGCGTCGAGGACCTTCGGTGGCGTTGGGTGGAGCTCCGGTACACAGTCCGAACAAGTAGGCCTCAAGCCTCTCTTTCTCGTTTGCCGGATTGGCGTCTGCGCCTGGCGGGAGTAAGGGGTGGTGGAATCTCCTTACTGCTCCACTGCTTTTTGAGCTCGGTCGGGCTCCTCAGATCGTCTCGGTCTCCGTCGCACTGGAGTCACCACTATGGTGGACTCTTACGGGCCTCCCCGGCCGCACCACCTCGCTGTCGGATTGTTTTCTGGAATCGTCTGCTCTCTCTTGATGCCTTTGGAGTGGTTGCCGGTAGGCCCATCACCACTGATGTCACGCCATCTCGTCCTCCTGAAGAAATCACAATCGGCTCCTCCGCTGGGGAGTCACCCGGTTCTTCGGCGATACAACCAGTGGGTATAGGTACAAAGTGTTCTCCTCCCGCTCTCGTACCTTCACTGCGGTCGCGCTCTTCTCTGTGTTCGTTTCGCGTCGTTTAATAGCGAGCGAAGCCTTGGTTCCTCCCGATATGTGTATACGGGGACCCAGGCAGTCTTCTCTTTACCTCCCGCACCCCTCCGTCAAGATTCCCGGAGAGGCACCCCGCGGGGGTTCCGCACAAAGGCCACGGCTCGTTCGGCCAAAGTAAAATGCGCCACATGGGGCAATCGGGCCCGGTGCTTGGTACCGCGCCCGGTATTTCCCATGGACCACAAACACCGAAAGTATTCGGGCTCAGCTACCTCCACTACATTAGCCTCCTGGTACTTGGTATATGGCAGTACTCATCTCGGACATGGTTCGCTCAGGGTGGGGACAGATCAGTGCTCCCCTCCTTGCTCTTGAATGCCAGACAAAAGTGAAGCTCCTCGTTTGGGTCTCCGTCCCCTCCCTTCGCTGGGGAGGACCCTCCTGATGGCTCTCCTTGCGCCCCTCCCTCTGGTGGAATCCAGAGGCGGGATCTTTTCTTCTTCAGCGTCACGTGGCTGGCTTTCTGACCACTCATGGCACAGGTGGGAGGCTTTCGGCTTTCGCGCCGCTCCGCTCACCTTGCAAAGAATCCCGTGGTTTGGCGCCAGATTAACTGCACATGTCCCGCCACATTCTCCTATAGTCTCTGTGCACAACGCACGTGCTTGCTCCAGATTTGGCGGGAACCGCCATTTTAGGTCACTGTTCTTGCTCCGCGGAGCACATGTAGGGATGGACGCCATCTTCAATGAGTCCTCCAAACGCCCATGTGATTTATCCTCAAGCTAACTGTATCTCGTACCTAAACACCTGTAACTTCTGCTAACTGTGTGCTGAAAAACCTCCTATGGCGCTGATGATATGGATGGAACAGAGTCTTGTGCAGTAATGTTCCTATGAGGATTGCCTCAGAGATGGAAACAGAGAAATGCAAAAAAACACCACAATAGTGTATTACCCTTTAGACAATGTCAGACATATTAATTGAAAGAGCATTTATTAATTAAAACAATTGTGTCTACAATTGGAGAAATATGAACTGTAATAATAAACAAGATGATCTTCTGTTTAATAAAACAAGATGAAGGCTTCCCAGCGCTTGTGCTGAAAAAAGCCTTGTTGCTCCGCCAAGAGTAAAAAACTGGAACCTACTCACCGTCCTTGAGTAGGACATGTGCAGTGGTACGGGGTCTTTTCAGGGGTTGGCCTTCTGCTGCAAAGTGCCTGACTCCTGCTCAATGCGTGCGGGGAGATTCCTGGATATACTCGTGGTCTCCAACACGCCGATGAATTGCAAGCGTCTCCTCCCTGACGTCACAGCCGGATTGGTGCAGCTACTGTTCCCTGGATGCCCACAAACCTTCCTACGCTTTCGAAACACCTCGTCACGTGTGTGCATTCCAACGTCGCAAACAACAATGTCAAGACGGGTTATTACGCCACTCGCTTCCACCCAATAATTCCTCCTCTCCTTCCCTCCAAGTCTCTCCTCCGCAGGATGGTCTGGGCTAGGGCTTCAATACCCCGTGGCCCACCCCCAGGTTAGCCTCGAGGTGGGTCTTGATTCTCCCCATCACCCCTGGCAGCAGGGGGTGAGGGCATGGTCCACCAAGTCTATAATTCTATCAGCTCTACCTATAGACGCTTGATTCTTTCCGCTCCTCTCTCTCTCTCTGCTCCGGCAACTCTGCGCCGGTGGACCCGCAGCCTCCTGATAACTCCGCAGATTCTTTGACTCACGGCATACTAACGGAACTGCATACTCCCGGCATAACTAACCGGCAACTCCAGACTCTCGAATTCACTATCCACTCTAAACTCTCAGATTTGGCTGCTAATATGAGCTAGCCCCGCCCCTCGGTGGTGTCAGCAGAACCTCCCCTCTTGCTCACGCCTGCAGCAGAGTCCAGGCCTGCTCTACCACTCAGGATAGGGCTATGAAGGGGGAAAACCCATGATGATTACTGGCGCCTGATCTTAACAGGACTTATCACAGTAGAAGGAGATAGGTATAGCCTGTGCTGTTTACAGGGGGCAACATACATTTAATTACATATTACCTACTTCTGACCTAGAAGGGGAAGGGGAAGGGGGAGAAATGAATTGTGTGATCATGGAAGAAACAGGAATGGGGTAAGAACTTATAAATTCTATACACGCTTTAATATTATTTCCCAAAATATTGCAGACATTTCAGCCTATTTTTTTTAAACATACTGAATAAAGACAAGTGAGTATGTAAGGGTACTTACCACAAACAGGAAATGCATCTATTTCTTCCTTTATTGGGGTCTGATGTTCCTCTGTGTTCGCCTCTTCTTTCTCTGACTAATCTCTAACCTCTCCGGGACATCCACTGGGAAACCTGGCAACAGAAAAGGGAAATCCACCATGTAAAGCTGGGAGGGGGGCGCTTCTGTGATATCAGTATAAAGAAATACTCTATAATGATTCCTAAGGTGAGGAGTGAAGCGATTGATTTTACTTTGTTATTAACTCTTTGAGTGCTGAGGGAGCTTTTACCCCCGAGTGTTGAAATTTTTTTGAAGCTACCAATGTTCAAATTAAAATAATATTCTCCATATAACCTTAGACAAATCATTTTTTCATTAGAACAGTACCTTAATATTTTATGCATCTTTAATATTATTCCTGTTGAGTAATGTCACTTATTCCTTGTTCAGAAAGATTCCAATACTTCAGAAGATTGTTGTTCAGCAGACAGCATTATAGTTTTATTCTTACAGTGTTACTTACAGATGGAAATTCAATCAATGATAATAACATGCGATTTCTCAGATGGGTGATAGAATAAAGAAACCCTTGTCTCTCACATGCTGCTGATGTTACATGCAGAGTTGTATTGTGAAGAGAGATCTTGGAGAGAGAGAGGGAGTGATTAGAGTACAACTGTATTTATTGATCACTAACTCCGCCTCCTTTCTCCTCGTGGGTTCCTAACGCACAAAGAACTTTAGCCATGTCCGACTTCAGACTAGGCCTTGAAACCCTGTACCTAAGCCAGCCTCCAGCATCTGTTATTCACTGGAATTCATCTCTTTTAGCTTACATATGAATTGTAAACCTCAACACATTCTCATTTAATAGTCTTGATGTATGTTCTCATTCATACATTTTAATATAATAAAAAGATTTCTAACAAAATATTGCAGAAATTTCAGCCCATTTAAAAAAAATACTGAATAAATACAAGTGAGGATGTAAGGGTACATACCACAAACAGGAAATGCATCTATTTCTTCCTTTATTAGGGTCAGATGTTTCTCAGCGTCCGCTTCTTCTTTCTCTGACTTAATCTCTAATCTCTCCGGTACATCCACAGGGAAACCTGGCAATAAGAAAAGGGAAATCCATCAGTTAAGCTGGGAGTGGGGGCTCTTCTTTCGTTGATTCACTTCCTCTGATATTGGTATAATATAATACCTCTAGTAAAGAAATGTATTACTATCCTTCTGGCAGAAAATTAATTGGAGTTGAAGATATATTATCTTCCTACCTGCTGATGGTTCTATAAAAAACAAGATTAGTTTGGGTGTTTGACTCACATAACTGCAAAATAATCAGATATTCCCCCCCTTACAGATTTCAAAGACACCAAATATCTCCCTACACTTAACAAGCGTGGATCCATGCTGGAGTAGGTAGTGCTGCTCTGGAGGTTGCTGGCAGTGGACGTGCTGCTTCTGAGGTGCTGGCAGTGGGCAGTGCTGCTGGCTGTGCTGCATGGAGGTGCTGGCAGTGGGCAGTGCTGCTCTGGAGGTGCGTGGCAGTGGGCAGTGCTGCTCTGGAGGTGCTGGGCAGTGGGCAGTGCTGCTCTGGAGGTGCTGGCAGTGGGCATGCTGCTGCTGGAGGTGCTGGCAGTGGGCAGTGCTGCTCTGGGTTGGAGTGGGCAGGCTGCTCTGGAGGTGCTGGCAGTGGGCAGTGCTGCTCTGGAGGTGCTGACCGGAGGTTCCTTGATCTATATTTGTTGGATGACAGCTGTGCCTGTATAAAAGAGAAAACAGAATTGGAATGATCTGTTTTATTGGACAAATATACAACATTTAGTATGGGCTTTCAAACCTAAGATTATTATCCCCAAAGGAGTCGGAGGGGCACAAAAAAAACAAAACAAAAAAAACAAAAAAAGAAGGATATGGTCCATCCTCAAACAGCGTAGTAAGCAATGGGGGGGCTGAGCACACCAACAAAAGTTACTGCAAAAGGACCGACTGCCAGAGTGGGGACTCCGATGCCTTCGATGTAGAGAACCCATCTCATTCAGTCTCCTTTAAAGACCCTGATGACCAATTCGGATGCAAATCACGTGGTCCCCCTAAGCAGAAGAATGGTGATGGGCGTATTGTCATGGTAGACCAGGTCTCATCTACACATTAATACCGGGATTCTTGACAGAGCACACAAGAAGTGTAAAATAAATTGTAATTTATTTCGTTTTAAGACAAACACAAATCTTCACAATATACACTTGATAAAACACTTATTGGGATTGGGAAATGAAATCAAATGTCCACAGAACAAATCAAAGTCTCTGGGCACCCCTGCAAGTGTGTGCGCTGTTTGCGTTCTGTGACAGTCCTTGGCTAGGGGTGCAACTTGCCACCCCTATATCTTCGCCGAAGGGAAAGATTTCGTAGAGTCCTCACAGGATTCGTTTGGGAATCCTTAGCACAAACGAATTCTGGAAGAGGGGGATGATCCTTTGTTACGGTGAAATTAACCCCTCACACTCCGGAACCGCTGCTGCTGTTACTTGGACGTCTCTTGGTTGATCTTAGGTGAATCTCTCTGGGACTGGGCTGCAGGCATTTTTATAGTGTTAAGTGTTCCTATACCAAACATCCACACCCAATCCCTTCCGTGGGAACATTTTTTCCCCCCTATCCCAGACTTGCCCGTAGTTCATAGCATGGACAGATGTGGCTTCCGGGTTTGCACCGAGCATGTGCTAACCTCACACCTGAGCTCCTTAGCATACCAGGTCCACCCCCTTACCTGGCGACAGCAAGTCTGGGATCTGGCCACAAGATGTGAACAGCCAGCATCTTGGACCGGTTCCTGGTACTTTACAATTTCCTGGCTGTCTTAACACCTAGGGTCTCTGAGGCTTTTCAACTTCGGATTTCTCAGACATTGAGGCATTCACTTCGCAGGGGGCCCTTTGAAGTGCGGAGATGAAAGACCCTCAGCTCATTTACTCTTAACATATATGCATGTTAATACATTCATTGCTGGGCTGACAGGAAAAGCTTCCTGCCGGTACCTTTTAAAACATAACTAAAATACAGTCATCCTTAGCTAGCTGCACTCTGAAAATTAGAGTGCCAACTTGCTCATTGTGTCTGAAATACAATTGGCCCAATTTGCATACATTGCTATTACTGCAGCTATGGACTGAGCTGCAACATGGGGCCAATAAAGATGGTGCAGGGGAAAACAGATCAGTAAGGTGCACATACAGCTAACCACTCCAGTCCCAATGCGAATTATGGTTAATCAACCGGAATATAATCCCTTTATTAATGGCCTGATTGACACCTTCATGGCCACACGTATAACATGGGGACATCAAGCAAGATCTGATTCAATGCTTGGGAAACAAAGTCCACCCAGCACCAGTACCTGCAACAGCAAAAAAAAATAAAAAAACCTTCCTGCTTTTCCAGAAAAACGCAGAGGAACCAGGAGAGGGAAGAGGAGCCGACGGGAATCGAACGGCCAACAAAAGAAAAAAGAACTTTTAGATTCTGTGAATAATGTAATCAATATTTCTGGAGTGGATTTGTCGGCCTCAGATCTCACTTCTCAATAAGGGTTTAAAATATGCACCTACTATGGGCTTCAATTTGTTTGGCAAGGCAATCGACGTCCATAAATTTGGACGTAAATTAACATCAAAAAAGTTAATGATTTTTTCATCATATTGAGACAACATTTGAAGTTAACACCGCACCAGTGCATGACATGGGGCCTGCTAATTCATCATCTGCTCCACTAGACCTCTGTTCCTTCCCGGAAAGTCTCTGTACCTTCAGGGATTTTTGTGCCTTGAGGGACTTCGATGATCTTTGGGATGAATAGGGAGAGTCTATTGATAATCCCCCAGTTGCCGCATTCAGCGATTGGAAATCTAGTTAAAGGGAAAATCTGTTTTCTATCCCACATACTGTATGCGAAGGGCCATTTTCTCACCATGTTCGAGAACTTGACAACAGGACAATTCCACACTTGTTATTAAAAATGCTGATAAGGAGGGGGGGGGTGTAGTCCAGAGTAGGACTGACTACTTCAGGGAAGCCTTTCGCCAAGTTGGGGATGCGTCCGCCTACTCTGGATTACCAGGAAACCCCAGTAATGATTTAATTTAAGTGTTATTAGATCTTGTTATCAGAACCAAAGTCCTCTCCAAAGAGATGGGATTTATTTTTAACCACAATCCTGTGATTCCAATTTACCACAATCTCACAAAGATCCATAAGACATTGGTCGATCCGCCTGGTCAGCCAATAGTCTCCAGCATAGGATCCTTGGGAGATTGACTCTTGTTATTTTAGCGGTTATTTACAACCTTACGTGCGAGAACTTCCCTTCTTTATATTGGATTCTGGGGATTAACACAATTGAAGAAAATTAAAATGGGACAAACACTACATCTGGGTCACCCTGGATGTGACTTCTCTCTTTATTCAATCATCAGACATGATCTGGGGATGGCAGCTGTCCGCCATTTCAGAGAAGGTTCAGTCCAATATTCAACACCACATTCATTCTTGAAGCTTTTTGTTTTTTTTTAATTACATTTTAAGGGCACAGCATTGGGGATAATTTTTGTCCCCGCCTATTCGAACATATTTATGGATATACATATCTGTATACATAGCTGTGCCCCTCTGTGCAAGGCCTATATACATACAGTCACAATACTGGTAATAACCCCTATACCCCCAGCTATATATACACCCGGTGCCACTCTGTGCGAGGCCCATATACTGTACATACAGTCACAATACTGGTAATAACCCCTATACCTCCAGCTATATATACACCCTGTGCCCCTCTGTGCAAGGCCCATATACAGTACATACAGTCACAATACTGGTAATGCGCTGCACAGCTGTGTGCCAATGTGTCGCATAGTCCCCCCCGTGTTATAAGGGGCCTGTGTACAGGAGGGGCCCGCACACACGCTGCAGCTCTTATAATCAGCGTTATACTGCAGCAGCCTGTCTCTGTGGCACACACGCAGCAGCTCTAATAATCAGCGTTATACTGCAGCAGTCTGTCTCTGTGGCACACACGCTGCAGCCCTTATACTCAGCGTTATACTGCAGCAGCCTGTCTCTGTGGGCACGCGCTGCACCCTTATACTCAGCGTTATACTGCAGCACCTGTCCTCTGTGGCACACGCGCAGCCTTTACTCAGCGTATAACTGCAGCGCGCTGTCTCTGTGCCCACACGCTGCAGCCCTTTATACTCAGCTTGTTTACTGCAGCAGCCTTCTCTGTGCACACGCGCTGCAGCCCTTACTATACTCAGCTATACTGCAGCAGCCTGTCTCTGTGGCACCACGCGCTGCAGCCCTTATACTCAGCGTTATGACTGCAGCCACCTGTCTCGTTGCACACCGCTGCAGCTCTATAATCAGCGTTATACTGCAGCAGCCTGTCTCTGGTGGCACACACGCTAGCTCTTATACTCGCGTTATAACTGCAATCCCGCCTGTCTCTTCCTCTGTGGCACACACGCTGCAGCCCTTATACTCAGCGTTATACTGCAGCAGCCTGTCTCTGTGGCACACACGCTGCAGCCCTTATACTCAGCGTTACACTGCAGCAGCCTGTCTCTGTGGCACACGCTGCAGCCCTTATACTCAGCGTTATACTGCAGCAGCCTGTCTCTGTGGCACACACGCTGCAGCCCTTATACTCAGCGTTATACTGCAGCAGCCTGTCTCTGTGGCACACACGCTGCAGCCCTTCTACTCAGCGTTATACTGCAGCAGCCTGTCTCTGTGGCACACACACTTGGGTCCCCCCCGGGCCTGTAATGAAGATCCCTCTCTGGTTACTCACATCTCCTTTAGTCTGGCAGACTGCTGCTCCGCTCCCAGTGCTGCCACTCGGGGGGGAGCCTGTTACCTAGTCACACCCCCTGAGTTATACCCCTCAGCAGCAGGGCCTGGGGATCAGGGAGCAGCAGCAGCTCTCACACACAGGGCTGCTCTCTCCTCATGCTCCTCTCTCTCTTCCCCTCCCTGCCTCACTCACCTCAAGCTTTGCTCTCCTGTCCCCTCATTGGCTGTGTCAGCAGCAGGGGCTTCTGGGAGTTGTAGTCCATCTGCTGCTGCTCTGTCATTAGCTCCTTCCCCAGCAGCAGCACACAGCAGAGAGGGTCACAGCCAGGGGGCAGCACGTATAGAGCGCTGTATCCTCACACATATCATGTGTTTAACACTTTGTGGGTCTGTTTCATACAATAAATTCTCCCCCCCCCCCCCCCGCTGCTGCCGCTGCTGCCGCTGCTGCCGCTGCTTCGGGTACATAAAGTCGAACTCACTTCGGCTGATCATATCGGTGTCAAGGGCATTCTGTAGAATGTCTAACAGTTCTGATTTATATTCTGACGTTGGGCTATGGTCAAGGGTCTCGTAACAATCTTTATCGCTAAGAAGCCTCATGTTTTCACTAACATAGGCTTCAGTGTCTTGAATTACGATATTGCCACCTTTATCAGATGGTTTAATTGTGTAGGCTTTGTCAGACATCAGTTCTTTTAGGCCGATTTTTTCGTCGGGTGTAAGATTATTGACAGACTTATAATGTTTTGGCTCGGCTTCCAGGTCCCTGGTTACGCAGGCGACAAACAATTCAACAGCTGGACAGGTGGTAATTGGAGGGGTAAAGTGACTCCTGGGTTTCAGGTGTGTAAATGGACCTGTGATGTCATTGTCAGGTGAGATATTCTGATCAAAGAGTTGACAAAGATCCACAACATCTTGTCTTTCTTGTGCATTCAAACCATCAGTGAGTAAATTTGGATTCGAGGCTGCACGCTTATCGTAGAATTTGTGTAGCAGCAGGCGTCTTCCAAATAGGTTTAAATCCTTAACCCACTCAAATAGATTGAAGTCTGACGTGGGTGAGAAGGATAAACCTTTCTTTAATAGATTCAATTGGACCTCACTGAAGGAATGGCTGGATAGGTTGAAAATTTGCAAGGCATCATTATCTACAGAGTCTTCAGTCACGGGTTGAGTGTCTTTTAGCTTTTTTTGGTGGTGGTTCACAAACTTCTTTTTTCCTCTCCTGGTTTTGCGTTTTGTTGTCAGTCTCCTACTTGGAGCTGCTTTTATGTAGTGTTCTGTAGTCTCCTGGCTCTATCTATGTAGATGTAAATTGGTTACCTTTACTAACACTCAGTGTGCAAACCTTCCTGCTTTCTACATGACATGTTCATTTGGAGTGTGCTGTATAATGATTCACTGACCAAAATGCTGTGAACAATTGCTTCACTATGCTATGAATCATTTACCCTCCATTATCACACTATCAGTAGCACTTCTATACTTAGTGGATGGTTATCCCTCTCCTGGCTTCCGATCAAATCCCGCATCTCACACTCCATTCTTCTCCTCACTTTTAAAGCTTTACACTCTTCTGCTCCTCCTTACATCTCAGCCCTAATTTCTCGCTATGCACCATCCCAACTCTTGCGTTCTGCTCAAGGATGTCTACTTTCTACCCCCTTTGTATCTAAAGCCCTCTCCCGCCTTAAACCTTTTTCACTGACTGCCCCACACCTCTGGAATGCCCTTCCCCTCAGTACCCGACTAGCACCCTCTCTATCCACCTTTAAGACCCACCTTAAGACACACTTGCTTAAAGAAGCATATGAATAGCACTGTGGATATTCTGAACACAGGATACATAAAGATTGGCCCCCTGCAGACGCACTTACCAGAACTCCCTCCTACTGTCTCTGTACGTTCTCCCTACCTACCAATTAGAATGTAAGCTCCTCAGGGCAGGGACTCCTCTTCCGAAATGTTACTTTTATGTCTAAAGCACTTATTCCCATGATCTGTTATTTATATTATCTGTTATTTATTTGATTACCACATGTATTACTACTGTGAAGCGCTATGTACACTAATGGCGCTATATAAATAAAGACATACAATACAATACAAATGGTTATACATCCTTAAACTAACATCCCTAAGTGCTCTGTCTTTTATAAGTCTAAGCAGGACTGCAGTATTTTCGTGATACAATCATTCACTGAGTCTGTTTTATATATATACACATGTACCTGGTCTCATAGGTGTCCCAGAGGGGTTTATACCCTGACTATTAGCGTCTTGTGTCCTGCTATCTCGAATACAATTTGCTGTCTGAGATTATTCCAACGCACATTCACTGACACGGACGCTTGTTCTTGATAATTTAATTTATTTTTAATGCACAATATACAACGATTTGGTAACATATGTTTTATGTAAATATATTAAAAGTTAAATTTTATATTAAGTAGGAGTGCAGTATAGTGAATTCTTTTAGGAGACACATCCACTTTGTGTTTTCCTTCCCCCCTTTTCTGATTCACTTTTCAGTTCACAGTTTGCACCCACTTTTTTGATTACCATATATTCACCCATTATTTCGTTTCAATTGGTGTGGTTTTGTGATCACTCCCTAACCCTAGTGTTTTCTCTAACCTGCAAGTTCCCCTAAAGTTTGTTTCTCTGCAACATATGATATCCCTACGCCTGTTATCAAAGGTTTCAGATTTGACTGCAGGGTTCTCTGTCTGATATTCCTATGTCCGATGTCAAAAGTTTCAGTTCTAACTACAAGTTTTCTCTGTATTAGTTTCCTGCTGTCTATGATATTTCTATGCCTGATGCCTAAAGATTCAGATGTAACTGCAGGTTCTCTCTGTCTGTATGATATCCCTACGCCTGATGCCTAAAGTTTCAGATATAACTACAGGTTTCTCTGTCTATGTTTTTTCCTTGCATTTATAAATCTCTGTGACTGATGCTAAAGTCTCAAAAGGTCAGCTCTCCTATCTTGTGTTTCTCTGTGTCTAATATTCCTGTTGTTCATTCTAATGCTTCTGTTTTTAAAACACATTTCCTCTTTACTGGTTTCTTGAGAAGTGTGGTTTCCCCATGTCTGAAATTATGGCTCCCACTCAAACAGTCTTGAGCAGTAAATGTGAACATAGTACCACTGATTCTTCAGAACTTCTCAAAGCAAGGAAGAAGAAGAACAAGAAGGGAGGCATTACTGTGGAAGTTGCAGAAGGAATTAAGAATGAAAATTTAACCTCAGAGTCTGCATTTGATGAAAGAGATATGCTGCAGCTTAAGGCAACTCACAGACGTATCCCAAGAATAGTGGAAGAGAAGAGAGATGCCCCTACTCAGACGCTTCAAGCTGCACAGAAAGCGATTGATTGTCTTTATGGACGTTTAGATAAGGAACAAGAAGCTAATTCTGCACTACAAAGCTGTCTATCCTCAGCAATTGCTAAGTGTGTTCTCCAGGAGAAAGAAAAAGAGCAGTTGGAGAGTGACCTGGAAGTCATTTCAGGTGAGCTGGAGAAGGCATATACTGATGCTGCTGAGAATCGGCGCCTCGCTTCTAAAAGTAACGAATTCCTGGAAATCTCTATGAAGGAAATTGACAGGCTTAATACAGAGCTTAAAGTCTCCCAGGAGGAGATTTGCTACTTCAAAAAAGAGATGGAAGTCGTTCGGGAGGAGAGATGCTACTTGAAAACAGAGATACGTCAAATACAGGTACAGGAACAGATCAGGAATCAAAGACAGAGGCATGTGCATACTGTAGGAGTCTGACTTGAAGCAAAGGCAAAAGCAACAGACAGGAAGCAAGCTATAAAGGACAGAGACAGGAGCAACAAGAAGACAGACAGACAGAGGAACCCAGAGCCAACAGAAGGCAGCAGCACACCCAGTGGACAAGGAAGCTATGGCTAGGCAGGAGGTCTAGGCGACCTGACATTACTCCCCCCTCTCGAGCGTTCTCCGGACGATCCTCCAGGCTCTTCCCGGAGGCCTTGATGAAAAGTGGACTCAAGGTGACCCACCTCTGGTGGTTTGTCAGCGGGCAGAGGGTACTCCACAGGTACATTGGTTGCTGCAAGGAACCTCCGAATGGGTGCGTTCAGCCCAAAAGCAGGGGCAGAGACATCAGGAATGTGGGCATCAAGGACGGCTGCAGCCTTTTGACATGAGTCCTTGGGGACACAGAGTTCGCTCTCCATGGTCTCCTCTTGCGACTGCCGTTTCGTGGCATCATCCAATGAAAAACCAGCTATTCGAGTTTTCAGCTCTTCCTCCAGCGAGGCTCTGGTTATGCTCAGTGTGGCCTTCAGCTCCTCATGCTGTTCTTTGGGGACACACTGGGTACTCAAATAATCTTGCAGCATCTTTATTTTGTAGGCAGTCTGGAAACTTTCTTGCTGCAGAACTCGCTGCTTTTCTTCAGCATTCACCCATTTCTCCTTGGTGTCCTGCAGATGTGTACGCAGTTCTCGCAGCTGACTCTGCAGCATATTGTCTGCTTGTGTGCGCCGCTCCAGGGAGACACGTTCTTCTTGCAGCACTCTCTCTGCATTCTGCAGTGCTGTCTGCACGTCTAACTTTTCCTGGGCCAACTGTTTCTTCTCCTCTCCTAATTTATGGAGTTTCTTATCTCCTTCACTGACTTGGACATAGAGAATCTTGCACTCTTGGGTTACATTTTCAAAACTGATATTTAACCCTTCGAAGATTTCTCTCAATGAACATAGTTCTGTGTTGAAGTGGCAACTCTTCTCCTTAGAGGCTTCCAGCTCTGTAGTAAGCCTGTGAACCTCTTTCTGAGATGCTTCCAGTGCTGCGTCAACTTGAGCCATGAAAGTCTGGTACTGGGCAGAATCAGCGTCGGCCTTCTCCAGCTTACTTGACAAGATCAACCTGTCATTCTCCAACTGATATTTTTCTTTTTCCCAGTCACCCTCTGCTTTTTCCAGCGCTAATTGCATCCTTGACTTTTCTTCTATCAATAGTCTCTTCTCCTCTTCTGATTCATGGAGTCCTTTATCTCCTTCACTGGCTTGGACAGAGAAGTTCTTACTCATTTGGTTTATAATTTCAAACCTACTATTTAACTCTTCGGAGGCGTCTCTCATAATCTGGCTTGTCCCTGTTTGTTCCTGCTCCCCGGTCTCAATCCCTGCTCCCTGTTCTCAGTCCCTGTCCTGCCCCGCCTGTCCTGTTCCAGTCTCCTCGTTGCCGACCTCTGCTTGTTACCTGACTTCGCTACCTGCCGCCTGCCTCGGACCCCTGCTTGTTACCTGACTTCGCTACCTGCCGCCTGCTTCGGACCCCTGCTTGTTACCTGACTTCGCTACCTGCCGCCTGCCTCGGACCCCTGCTTGTGACCCCTACTGCGCTCGTGCTGTTCCAGCCACCGAGATCCTACCCGCCACAGGAGTCTCCCGTGACAGTTGCAAAGCGTCGTAAGAGCGTTGGATAAGCCATTTTGGCGTTGTAAAAATGAATATAGGTATGCATTGCATAGCGTTGGATAAGCCATTCGTTGTAAAGCGAAGCGTTGTAAAACGAGGACTGCCTGTACAGTGTCCATACATTTATACACACTAACACAATCACTAGTCACAGTGACAAAGAACTATTATACATGAGTTAAATCAGAAACAACCGTATCAATGTTAACTAAAGGACAATACAATAAATAATATATAAACCCATCTATAAATCTATATGTAACCCCTCTGTTATTTACCTCAGATTAACCCCTACTGCAGAGGCGGGGCCTGAGCGCTCCTCCCCGTTATACACGTGCGTTCTCACTAGCTGAGCACGTGGCCAAAGGTCAGACAATAGGACCCGACCCCGGGCTATGAGTAACCAAAACAGTATTTATATCCAACCCCTATACCCCCAGCTATATATACACACTGTGCCCCTCTGTGCGAGGCCCATATACACACACAGTCACAATACTGGTAATAACCCCTATACCCCCAGCTATATATACACACTGTGCTCCTCTGTGCGAGGCCCATATACATACACTCACAATACTGGTAATAATCTCTATACCCCCAGCTATATATACACCCTATGCCCCTCTGTGCGAGGCCCATATACATACAGTCACAATACTGGTAATAATCCCTATACCCCCAGCTATATATACACCCTGTGCCCCTCTGTGCGAGGCCCATATACATACAGTCACAATACTGGTAATAACCCCTATAGCCCCAGCTATATATACACCCTGTGCCCCTCTGTGCGAGGCCCATATACATACAGTCACAATACTGGTAATAACCCCTATATCCCCAGCTATATATACACAGTGCCCCTCTGTGCGAGGCCCATATACATACAGTCACAATACTGGTAATGCGCTGCACAGCTGTGTGCCAATGTGTCTCATAGTCCCCACGTGTTATAAGGGGCCCGTGTGTAGAGAAGGGGCCCGCACACACGCTGCAGCCCTTATACTCAGCGTTATACTGCAGCAGCCTGTCTCTGTGGCACACACGCTGCAGCCCTTATACTCAGCGTTATACTGCAGCAGCCTGTCTCTGTGGCACACACGCTGCAGCCCTTATACTCAGCGTTATACTGCAGCAGCCTGTCTCTGTGGCACACACGCTGCAGCCCTTATACTCAGCGTTATACTGCAGCAGCCTGTCTCTGTGGCACACACACTTGGGTCCCCCCGGGCCTGTAATGAAGATCCCTCTCTGGTTACTCACATCTCCTTTAGTCTGGCAGACTGCTGCTCCGCTCCCAGTGCTGCCACTCGGGGGGGAGCCTGTTACCTAGGCACACCCCCTGAGTTATACTCCTCAGCAGCAGGGCCTGGGGATCAGGGAGCAGCAGCAGCTCTCACACACAGGGCTGCTCTCTCCTCATGCTCCTCTCTCTCTCTTCCCCTCCCTGCTTCAATCACCTCAAGCTTTGCTCTCCTGTCCCCTCATTGGCTGTCCTGTCATGTCTCCCTGTGTCAGCAGCAGGGGCTTCTGGGAGTTGTAGTCCATCTGCTGCTCTGTCATTAGCTCCTTCCCCAGCAGCAGCACACACCAGAGAGGATCACAGACAGGGGGCAGCACGTATAGAGCGCTGTATCCTCACACATATCATGTGTTTAACACTTTGTGGGTCTGTTTGATACAATAAGTTCTCTCTCCTTTCCCCCCCCCCAATGCTGCTGCTGCTGCTGCGTCCTATCAAGGGGTTACACACATATAGATTATTTAGGGGACAAACAAACATCAATGAAAGAGAATGTGGCACAGAAACTGAAACATCCAATTATTATGTATGAAGGAACTAAGGACATATTTGTGATACACCTGGATACCTCTGGTGAGCAATTAAAATGATAAATATCAAATTGGCTTTTTGTGATCAAAAAAGTATTGTGACGGTTAAGGGGTAACCAGGCTCACTAATAAAGGTCAAGCCCACTTGGTTGCCTCTGATCCATGTGTTGGGGTCCTGGAGTGTCAGCTCTTGGACTTGACTGTCGTGTATGTACTACTGCGCCTGTATGTAAAATATGCGACAATAAAGAATTTGTATGTTGTTTTTGCCTTTCCAGGAGTGCCAGCAAGCAGAGATTGCTAGGCTATGAGGTTCAGGGTGGGTTTTGGCTTTGCAGATTGTGGCTATGTAGCGGGGTTCCAGAGTTACTGGATACACCAAAAATGTAGCCGGGAATCAGGTAGGATTCTCGGATACATTGAAGCACAATGCTCCGGTCAAAATCCTACTCTGAAAACGCTCTTGCAGCTCACCGACAGGAGTCCCTGCTTCAGCACAGACCAGAAAGGTAAAAGGGGCATAGGGGATCAAGGTATCCCCAGAACGGTACAGGGGTCCCTAGTATAGAGGGGGGGCCCCAGTTCATGCCCAAGTCACCCTGAACCTGGTATAGAGGGTTCAGGGGGTACTCCAGCTACAGGATAAAGCTGCAAGGTTTATTTTGGGTAAAAATGTAGTCGAGGCCCATATACATATGTAGCCATGTGTAAAATTGGTGAACAGATCTCTCATGCTGAGCAGTAACTCCTGTTAAAAAGGCAGGGTTGCCAGTAGTCATCATGGAGGTTTGCCCTCAAACCCTGTGATGTGTCATATGTAGCAAAGGAAGTGACAGCATGCTCTG
Source organism: Ascaphus truei (assembly GCA_036426205.1). NCBI lineage: Eukaryota > Metazoa > Chordata > Amphibia > Anura > Ascaphidae > Ascaphus > Ascaphus truei. Next base: position 25,000 of record WSYH01003003.1, read on the forward strand.
TGTCCACTGTTAGTGACACAGAGGTGGGTCTTTTCTGGAGCCTATATGTAATGGGTATTCCCCCTACCCCAACCGCAGATAGAATGCATGTGCGGGGGGAACCTATGTGTTACCAGGTGTGGTGCAATATACCTGTTAGGCTCACAGGAGATCTGAGCCTCCGCCAGTGAGAGCCTGGGGTGAATCTTCTGGAACGATCTTAGTTACAGCGCCTCCACCTGTGTAGGATTCTAGGAGTGTAGAATGTTCCGTACACAGGACCCACATACACAGTATGCACATACACCGAAGTATATATATAAGAACAGTTTACTGTATAGGAAACAATACATAACACAACATACATTAACAATATGTCATTGACAGTGTCCCTCTATGACACTCATAGGCACAACTACCGTCTTCTCAGTGCCTTAACCCCCCACACCTTATTCATCCCCCAACACCGTGTACCCAGAGTCCCACAAGTCCACTAAGAGACCCAGAACCTATAGGCGGGATCAGCGCCTGATGTACCGGTTTGGTTGGTGCACTTAATACGATACCTGCCCGGGCATACGTCCATGCCCGGGTGTAAAGATCTTCACAAAGGGTCGGAAGCAGGAACAGGAATCCGCCTCCGTGGTGGGTGGCTCCCGCATGGAGTGATCCACCTTTATAATGTCTCTTATCTCTGCTAACGCAGAGGATGTTATACCGTCACGCAATTTACCGTCACAGCAATTCACCTTCACAGCAATTCACCTTCACAGCAATTCACCTTCACAGCAATTGCCAGGATAGTTACGTTTCCTGGCTGGACCCTACTTGTCTAGGCTCTACAGGACCCTGTCCCTATTTCAGGGGAGTCCCTGCAGTAACCACAAGCTGGGGGTGAGTAGGGCCTTAGGGGAGACTTCTGGCCTAGTGCAGGAGGCTACTTTCCTCCCTGCACAAACACACCCTCCCCTCTCTGTGTCCCAGCTCCTAACTGACACTCTCACACTCGCTCCACTGTCAGCTTCCTGACTCCAGCACGCAACATTGTATTTCCTTTGCTGCAGGAGAATCTGTAAATCCTATTGGCTTCAATGCAGCAGGTGATAGGGGTGACAGGGCAGTCCCCAGAGGCTGCTGGGAGTTGTAGTCCCTTAGGGGCCTCTTTAACATTAGGGCCGCATGCGCTATGGGTACTGCGCACGCGCGACAATGTAATGGCCGCCGCTAGCTCTCCCTGCGCGAACTCTGGGAAGCCCTGCACTTCTGTAATGGCCACCGGCCACCTTCTGCACCTGTGCAATCCTGTGCCGATCGCAAGATGACCGCCATGGCGCTTCTGCGCAGGCGCGAGCCTTCGCAGATGCGCAAACACAATAAACATGGCGGCGCCCTGTAGCGGATGTCGCCGGGAGCCTCCGGTGACGCGATCACCCCTGCAACTGCCCTCACACTGTCGCAGGTAAGAGAGAGAGAACCGAGTGTCTGGGGAGCCAGAGGGGAACTGGCTACATATATATTGCACAGCACTTCCAAAAGTTAGGTTGTGCTGCTCTGTCAAGTAGTTGTGTTATGTATGAGTGAAGTGTCTGCAGCAGTTTAAGTCTGTCTGTCAGAGAGGCACGTGGCAAAGTGACAAGCTGATTACAAACTGTGTCCAGGGCTCTGGCACAGCTGGTGGACTCCCTTAGGAGAGAAGTGGAAAGACAACTTAATTAGAGAGCAGAAGGATCCTTCCTGGAGATGGACAACATGACAATGTGCGGCTAAGTGTCGGCCGCTATGATGGGCAGTCTGCCATGTAACGTGCTAATAAAGATGCCCATGAGAAAGAGACCCTTCTTGCCTTTGAATGGAGTTACTCAGGAAGAAGGTGCACCTAGGAGTTCTCTTCCAGAAACTCCTCCCTGCTATCGTGGGGATCTGGAAGGGATGGAGGCGCTGTACCAACTGTGAGTAGAACTCAGTACTACCTCATACTCCTGTCCTGGTGACATCCCCACTACCAACAAGCGGGAGACTCAGGAGTCCTGTGAGCCAGCAGGTGCACCACACTACACTGACATGTAACTGGGGAAGTTTCTCACATAGGGGTCAGGATCAGAAGGGCACTGAGGGAAACACCGTTACAATTGGAGGCGCTGCTGAGATAATCAGGACAGGCTTTTGCTGGGCTAACTGGGAAACAGGAGATGCATGCGGCCAGGAAGTGCTGTGGAATGGGACGTGACCTAGGGGTAGTCAGGAGTGTGACGGCCCGCTCACAAAGTACATCCTAGGGCCTCGAATGGAGTAAAGTGGGTCTGGAGACAGGGCTATAGCTGTTCTAGTCACCTTGAGGCAGCTAGTCGTAGGATGCCTGAGGGGATAGCCTGGTTAACATGGGTCAGGAATTCCTGAGAGGGTCTGCGCTAGGTGTAGCCAAGAGTAGGTTGACGCTCTAGTACTGCATGGGAACACCAGAGTACTCTAGCCAGTAACCAGACTACTTACCACAGAGCACATACTGGAGGATCGTGACAGCATACAGTGAGAGAGTTAGCCTAGCCTGAGGTAGTGCATACATGAGTAAGACACACATGAGATACATGTAGAGGAGAGGTGCACTGGCATTCTTTATTGCATCGAAATGGCAGCTGCCCAGCAGAGGGGAGCACCATGTGCAATTTCAGTAGAGAAGAAAAGATGGTGACCACAAGTAATGATGTTCCGTGCGGTGCGGAGAGTCCAAGATGGTGGCTCGCGCCTGATGGAGAGAGCGCACGTGGAGTGTGTACCACGGAGGTACCACATACAGAAGGGACTTTTGCTAGTCTACTGTGGAGTGGCGCTAAAGCAGTGGCTGCGCCGTTTTTGTCCTGCCTAGGAGCCCGGGGTGCTACCCTGGGGGAAAGTGTTGAGGACATTGCTATTATGTGTGAAAAGAATGGAGTATCTGATTGCCAGGCAGTGATCACTAACCAAGTAAACCCTGCTGTTAATGTGAATGGCCGTGTAATCCAAAATGGCGGTTCCCGCTTGCCTGGAAGAGCGCGTGGGCCGTGTGCTGAAAATTTTGCAAACCATGAGTTGCAAGCAGTTGGCCGGGAGAGGCGCGAAAGAGAGAACCCCACCCTGCTGGGGAAAGTGGCGCGAAAGCTGTGGCCGCGCCCTCCTGGACTGTGACAGGCTCAGAGCCAATCCTGAATCAAGCTGTGAATCTGTGGGACCCTACTATGATATCCACCAGGGGGAGGGGTCCTTGCATCTGCCAATGGCGAACGGAGATGACTGAGGGAGGAGCTATAGGTGCGCTTCCTGCCCCTCAGTTGCGAGGAGCTGGTGAACAAGAGAGACTGCTGTGCCGTGTGTCTCCCTTGTCAAACACCCATACCAAGAGTGCAATAGACATTGCCGTACACCCCTACCTATTGCCAGGAGGCTTCCTGGTAGTACAGGCGGGTGGAAAAGAAACCTTGCGGTGCCTGTGCATACAATGCAGGTTACCTGGCGGAGAAGCCAGCACCACTGCAAGATGCTCGCAGTGTGGCATACATTATCTGTGGGCCGTGGAGTCGTTTGTGCCTGGGCACGCCGCGGAGGCGGGAGGAGAGACAGCCAAGCTGATGGCTGGAGCCTCGCCCAAAGCGAAGCAGGAGAAGGCCGATCCCGGAGAATGGGGATCCCTGCTGATGGTGGCGCCTGGAAAGAGTAAGACTGGGGCCTGCTACCGCAGCGAGAATCCGGAACCTCGCTGTCGGTCCCCTGCAGAAGTACCCTTGCCGGCATCCGAGTCTGCCTCGTCGGACGAAGATCAAGCAAGCCCGACATCGGTGGTGATGCGCCTACCGGCGGGCCCCTACAGCGGTGCTGAAAAGCAAGCCAAGCCACTTACCTGTGATGTGGAGCGGGTGAGCCCAGATGTACCGCGGCAACCTGCGCTGATGCAGCCGGAGCAGCCGATGAGTCCCACGGCCGTGGCGACTCCCATCGTGAAAGGAGAAGAGGACCTCATCGCAAGCCAGCAGAGTGGTGAGACACCCTCTTACCTCCCACAGGCTACGATGGAGGCGACGGAGAAGGAAGGCCCAGCCAAGCCCCAAGCGGAGCTGCGGAGCGAATCATCACATCCGGGCGCAGGACGTCGAACTGGAGGAAGAAGTTCTGGTGGGGGACCCCACCCACGATGGGGCCTCGTCCCGCGAGATCAATGACGTCACTTTCGGCGGACACGGCGGAGCCGGCTGGAAGCAACCAGCATCACCGGACAGCACCGGGCTGTCAGAAGAAGAGATGGGCAGGTACCAGCAGACCCTGCGGAGTCTGGGGAAGCAGAAGATGGGTGAGACTGATCTGCCCAGCGCTGTCACCGGCCGGGGCATTGCCAAACTGCGGATCGTTGTACCGCATCGCAAGCACACTTCCCTCTTTGCCCTGCCCCGGCCATGGCCCAAACCCCTGCCCCTGTCACCTCGTCATCCGGGTCCCTATCTAGCAAAGGGTGGTTTGGGGAGTCTCGGGACACATCTGAGGAACGGACTGGGTTAGCTCTGGACTGGGGGGAATGTTTTACCTCCGATGAGGGTTCGGGGAGGGAAATGATTCCGTCTGGGATGTCTTCAAGAATGAGTTCTACTGATTGTAATGCTAATGTGAGGGGTAGGCCTAAACGTATTGGGTCGGGTTCTAGATCCACGGGAACATCAGGTGTTTCTTCTGGGGGAGAGCCGGAGGAAAATGAGATAACTGTGTCAGTAAGAGAACAAGTAGCAGAACAGAGTACCAAGTGGTGGGCTCCCATGTTTGAGGGGTACGAGGCCTGGTTGGACCGTACGCGATTCATACTGATAAGAGGAGATGTAGTTGACCACTGGTGGGGTGTGGGCGAATACTCTGAGGAGGAACGCCATGAAGAAGTAGTTAGGCGGTGGCATGAAATCCAGAGGGGCTTAGTCACTCCAAAGGGGTCTTCTATTTTATACGATGTGATTGCCCCTGAAGAGCCAATATCATGGGTACTGCCAGGCAGGGCAGGAAATAAAAAGCTAATCAGAATCAGCAGGGCTGAACGGGCCATAGTTGCAAGGTACAAACGGTCCCATGGTCTATAATATCCTTATGTACCCGAACCTCTTATGCAGGAGATAGAGGATAATAGGGATACATGGTTGCGAGAGACTATAGAAGATTACCTTAAGTCTAAATCGAGCCATGTGGAGCACCGGACAGAGGAGAGAATCTGCTATCTTATGAGGGTATGGAGTATTGGGCGCAACATATACATGCACAAAATGGAGTACAGGCCATAGAATGGGCAGCCTAGATGTTACAGCATTTCAGTGCAGGATGCTAATGGGAGGGAGGTTAAAAAGCCTGATCCCAGGCATTACTACTGAGGCTTTAAAATTCTCCTATGGAGTAGTTAAAGTGTACTGCTGTATGCCAAATTGGTCTAAATGATTATGTCATATAGGAAGATGTATTCCTGTAATGATGTGTATTAATGTTTATCTTTTGCAGTTGCCACCTGACGGAAGGTTCCACAAATTTAGGTCCAGGCGGGGTCGTTGGATTCCACCAGGGGGAGATTGTAGCCATGTATAAAATTGGTGTACAGATCTCTCTCATGCTGAGCAGTAACCCCTGTTAAAAAGGCAGGGTTGCCAGTAGTCATCATGGAGGTTTGCCCTCAAACCCTGTGATGTGTCATATGTAGCAAAGGAAGTGACAGCATGCTCTGTGTCCACTGTTAGTGACACAGAGGTGGGTCTTTTGTGGCGCCTATATATTGCACAGCACTTCCAAAAGTTAGGTTGTGCTGCTCTGTCAAGTAGTTGTGTTATGTATGAGTGAAGTGTCTGCAGCAGTTTAAGTCTGTCTGTCAGAGAGGCACGTGGCAAAGTGACAAGCTGATTACACACTGTGTCCAGGGCTCTGGCACAGCTGGTGGTCTCCCTTAGGAGAGAAGTGGAAAGACAACTTAATTAGAGAGCAGAAGGAACCTTCCTGGAGATGGACAACATGACAATGTGCGGCTAAGTGTCGGCCGCTATGATGGGCAGTCTGCCATGTAACGTGCTAATAAAGATGCCCATGAGAAAGAGACCCTTCTTGCCTTTGAATGGAGTTACTCAGGAAGAAGGTGCACCTAGGAGTTCTCTTCCAGAAGCTCCTCCCTGCTATCGTGGGGATTTGGAAGGGATGGAGGCGCAGTACCAACTGTGAGTAGAACTCAGCACTACCGCATACGCCTGTCCTGGTGACATCCCCACTACCAACAAGCGGGAGACTCAGGAGTCCTGTGAGCCAGAAGGTGCACCACACTACACTGACATGTAACTGGGGCAGTTTCTCACATAGGGGTCAGGATCAGAAGGGCACTGAGGGAAACACCGTTACACATACAATCACAATCGTGGTAATAACCCCTATACCCCCAGCTATATATACACCCTGTGCCCCTCTGTGCGAGGCCCATATACATACAATCACAATACTGGTAATAACCCCTATACCCCCAGCTATATATACACCCTGTGCCCCTCTGTGCGAGGCCCATATACACTGGGGGGTATCGGGGTATACCACATTGTGATTGTATGTGTAACGGTTGTTCCCTCAGTGCCCTTCGATCCTGACCCCTAGTGTGAGAAACTGCCCCAGTTACATGTCAGTGTAGTGTGGTGCACCTTCTGCTCACAGGACTCCTGAGTCTCCCGCTTGTTGGTAGTGGGGATGTCACCAGGACAGGCGTATGCGTAGTGGCTGAGTTCTACTCACAGTTGGTACATCGCGCCTCCATCCCTTCCAAATCCCCACGATAGCAGGGAGGAGCTTCTGGAAGAGAACTCCTAGGTGCACCTTCTTCCTGATAACTCCATCAAAGCAAGAAGGGTCTCTTCTCATGGCCATCTTATTAGCACGTTACATGGCAGACTGCCCATCTAGCGGCCGACACTTAGCCGAACATTGTCATGTTGTCCATCTCCAGGAAGGTTTCCTTCTGCTCTCTAATTAAGTTGTCTTTCCACTTCTCTCCTAAGGGAGACCACCAGCTGTGCCAGAGCCCTGGACACAGTGTGTAATCAGCTTGTCACTTTGCCACGTGCCTCTCTGACAGCCAGACTAAACTGCTGCAGACACTTCACTCATTTTGCCGATTTAGCTACTGCGACTGCATGATACAATAGTATTGTAATCAAAATAAAATAAACGCGCTTTTCATTACCTATCGTTCTAACGCTAAGGCAATGATGGGGTTATATGAGACTACCTTTTTTGGGGGGGTAGAGGGGGGTAAGGAACGGTGGTAATTGCCCAGGTGGTGGTTAGGCTACCGGAGGAAGGTTTGTGGGAGGAGGGTATTAGGGGTTTTAAATGTTGCTCTGTCTTAATGTATAATTTCTTTTGTATAGCTCACCAATGATCCAGTACCTAATAGAATTAGCCAGACAATAAAGTGTAATTATATACAAAATATCAGAAGTGCATTAAAACTATGAAGATAACCAGTGGGACCAGAGAATACATGACACTACGAGTTTACAATTACATGGCATAAAGGGAGATTTACAGATTAACAATAAGAGACACATGCACTATTACAACAATTTACGGAAAGCCGAAGTGCATAAGAAGGCAAGGACTAGCCGAGGCCCACACTAAGCAAATGATTAAATTGAAGGATGAGATTTCAGCATTATGAAGAGTGGTAGGGATGTGATTGTTGAAGGCATAGGAGTTGAGTGAGTGCACGCAAGGGAAGGACAGGTTTTAATATGAGAGGACTGATAGACAAATGGAGCAGAGAGAGACAGCCCTCAGACCCAGAGCTAGAAGGGATATAGAAGGAGATAGAGAGAGATGGAAGGGGATAGATAGAAGAATGTTAGAGAGAACTAGAATCGTCTAAGTCAGGCAGCGTGCTTGGGAAATATAGAATAGTATTTGTGAGACAAAACTATGAAACAAATGGAGCAATCGAGTTGAGTTTATACATTACATGGGATCTACAGTATCTTTAACACTATAGATTGCTGTGGGTTTAGTTGATATGATAACGTACAAATATGATATAAAACCAGGAAGAGTTCTTTAACTTTACATCTCAGGGACATTTTCAATGTTAATATTATTTGGCGAATTTACATTGTATCCTTAAAATAAGAATGCAGTAATAATAAAAGTTATGTATGAAAAGTTATTTCATGTGAGAGCGCTACCAAATAAATTTAGGTCTTCGGGGACCACCACCAAAGTATAGGGGGCCCACGGATGTTCTGTGCACAATTTAAACCCGGGTGTGAAAAAATTTGTTAAGTATGGTAAGGTAAATTCTTAATTGTTTTGGATTGGTAATTTGATTACTGATTAAAAAATTGTTGTCTTTTTATTTACTTCTGTTGAGAGAACGGTGATATCCTCCTGATGAGGAACAGAACTTGATCCAACGCATCTGATACACTCCGAGAAGCTGCTCTGGACTCCCGCAGCCCAAGAAGTGCCAAAAAAACCACTATAAATTCCTGCCACATTTTGACAGGTACAATGTTAACAAGTGCCACATTATGGTGACTTTACAGACCTTGTAAGCGCACCACACGCACCCTGGTGCACGAAATGTGTATGAGAGAGACTATGTACGAGAAGAAGCCCGCGATGCTCACCTTTTGCCTTGTTGTGAGTGTAGCAAAGCTGTTCACTGGACAAGGACCTGCTCAACACAATTGTGTCCCCAACAAGGAGAGCAAACCTTTACCTGTATCAGATGGTGTGGGAGCAGTTTCTCACTGAGGAGGGAAAACTTCATTTCTTTCACAGCAGATGATTCAGACAAGCAGTGAATCCTTTGCTTGTACAGTGTGTATGTGGGGAAAACAGTTAAGTACAAGTGACCCTGCCCTCAATCACACCAGAGGATTCATACATGGGGAAGAAAAACCTTCACTGTTACAGTGTGTAGTAAAAGCCTTTTATCAGAAGACGGACATCTTCAAACATGAGCGGATTCGTACAGGGGGAGAAAGCCATTCAAGTAGACGTGTATAAGAGTTATAAAGCTTTATTCAGTAAGACGGAACCTCTTACCACATGAGCGGGATTCATACAGGGATGAAACCCATTCGAATGTACAAAGGTAATAAAAGCTTACTAGGAGGGAGGCCTCCTCAATGCATGGAGCGGATTCATCAGGGGAGAAACCATTCACATGGTACACAGTGTAGTAAAAAGCTTTTCTCAGAAGGAGCGGGCCTCCTCAACCATAGCGGATTGGAATATACAGGGCGAGAAATCATTCACATGTTAGCTGTGGGAAACAATGTTACTTTTAAGAATAGACCTCAACCTCTCAGCACCAGAGGATTCATAAAGGGGAGAGAACCATTCACATGTACAGAGTGTATAAGTAAGAAGCGTTTTCTCGGAATACAGCGCTCCTCATCATGGACAGAATTCACAGGGAGGAGAAACCCATTCCATGTGCGAGAGTGTACGTAAACAGCTTTCTAATAAAGAGGGATCTCCCTCAAACCATGATCTGGTTCATACAGGGGAGAAAACCATTCACATGTTCAAGTGTGGGAAACAATTGTACTTTTTAAGAAACCTCCTCAGACACAGTCGATACTTACAGGGAGAAACAATTCACATGTAGCAGGTGTAGTAAAAGCTTTTCTACAGAAGACGACTCTGGTGCAAAATGAAGCGGATTCATACAGTGGAGAACCCATTCATATGTACAAAGTGTTAGTAAACAGCCTTCTTACCTCGGAAGGAGGCGCTTCCTCAATCAGGCGGAGTTCTGCAGGGGAGAAACGACAACCAACATTACACGAGTGGTAGTTAAAAGCTTTCTCAGAGGAGGGCCTCCTTCACCATAAGCGGATTCATACGGGAAGAAATCCATTACACATGTGTTCAGAGTGTGGGAAACAATTACTTTTAAGAATAACCTCCTCAGAACCAGATGATATCTCATACAGGGTGAGAACCATTCCACATGTACAGAGTGTAGTAAAAGCTTTTCTCGGACGACACGCGCTCTCAATCATGAGCGATAGTCTACAGGGGAGAAACCATTCCCATGTGCAGAGTGTAGTCAAAAGCTTTTTCTCATAAGAGGGATCTCCTCAACAATGCCAGCGGATTCATACAGGGGAAACATTACACTGTACAGAGTGGGGAAACCAATCTCATTTTTCACAGAATAACCCTCCGAGACAACCGGTGATTCATACAGGGGAGAAAACCACTTCTACCATGTACGATGTGGAAAACAATAGCGTTATAAAAACAATCTCACTCAGACAACGCAGAGGATTCATACAGGAGAGAAGCATTACATGTACAGAGTGTGGGAAACAACTTCATACTAAGACCACACTCCTCAGACAACAGCGTGACTCATACAGGGGACAACCATTGCACATGTGCGAGTGTAGTCAAAGCTTTTCTCAGGAAGACGGACCATCCATCAACACTGGCCGGCTTCATACGGGAGAAACCATTCACATGTACAGAGTGTAGTAAAAGCTTTTCGCAGAGACGGACCGCCTCAAACATGACGCGGATTCCATGCAGGGGAGAACCTATCCACATGTAACAGTGTAGTAAAAGCTTTACTCGGAAGCAGGCCTCCTCAAACATGAGCGGATTGCATACAGCGGAGAAGAAACTATTCACAATTCGCTACAGAGTGGGGACAAGCTTTACTCAAAAGGGCCGACCTCTCAACCCGATCAAGATTCATAATTGGAAGAAACTATTTCCCATATACATAGTGTGGGGACTGACTTTTCCACACAAAGTCAGTCCTCTTACATACCAGGATTCATACATCAGGTAAATATTTGATGTTCAGGAGTTGTGTGGTTGGAATATACCTGTAGCCATAGTATACTAGCGTAATCAAAAGGCTGGTAACTGCATATACTTACATTACTTCTAGCCAAGGCATTCATATCAGCAGCGCAGAGTGGGCGTTGGGGACTTGGTCAGAGATCGGAGGACTGAGGTGCTGTGTCTGCATTAAGAGTAGGGACGGGTCTGGAAGTTTCCATGACTTTCACATGCGTGCGCTTATTGAGAACCTCTGCTGGTAATCTCACCCGATCCGTATTAACATGTCACACTCTCGCAATTGCTGTACGGTGAGGGGTGTAACTAGGCTTTATAAAAGGGGTTAAGCCCCTTGGTTGCCTTCTGAACGATGTTATGGGTCCTTAGAGAGTTAGCTCTTGTGTCTGTGTATTTGCACAGGCATTAATGTGACTGCAATTATGCGACATATAAAGATTTTCTGTGTTTTGCCTTGTCCTGGGGTGCTGGACCTGGGTCACGGTGAGACCAAACACTTTTTTAACACACATTGAATGTTCGGGATCCTTTGATTGAAAAACATGAAATAGGAAATAAATGTATTTATTTACATAAAGAAAACACACAGCTATGGTTACACAACTATACTAGATTAGAATACTTACTATGACGTAGCCAAATGAAATAAAGATTTTTAAGAACGAAAGTCCATATCAGTCTCCATGGTATCCAATTCCCAGAAACACGATTGACCCGCGAGCAGGAAACAACAACAGTCTTTTAGCTAGGGGTGCAGCTCTCGGGGGCCTGTATCTATACCAACGAAAGAAGAATTTGTTCTGCCTTGCAGACATTCGTTTAAAAGTCCTATAATCTTCGAAATCATGAAGCAGGGTATGAAATCTGTGGTTGCGATGCAAAATGTCAATTTTGCACCGCACCGCTATCCTCTACGATGTTAAGCAGAGAACACCTGCCCGAAGGTGCTGCACTGGCATTTTATACCCTCACAACAAAGCCTATCTGGGCAATGGGCAATCAATCTTGGCGTGGGAGCAAAATTCTGCCCTAGTCCCAAGGTTGCCAGTCAATAGTCATGTAGCCGGGCATCAGATGGTGTCACGGCAAGCTAAGTGTCAAGCGCTAATGTCACAAATGACCCCGTTTAGCATAACTGCCACGTACCCCCTGCCCTGGCACAGAAAGGATCTATCTATCCTGACTCTTGAGTACCTCACCATTTGCTAGCAAATGGCTTTAACTCACTTACCGGAAACTTCACACCCCTGCCGGTTTAAAATCTTTGAAGCTGCCTGGGATGCTGAAGATATTACGGAACGCGCGTCTACCTCGGTGTTCCTCGAAGTCGGGACATTCATCTTATGCATAACTTCTCCCCTGGGGTGGTGACCATACAATAGCAGGAGTGAAAGTTTAATGTATTCGCTTGTCCTTGAATGACATTTAAATTCCCACAGCCTCACATAATTTTAAATGTGGCCTACCCAGGCTATGCCCGTTTATAGGCATTTATACAAACATGTACAATTAATAAAATCATAACAATACTGCAGTGATTCCCTTCTAGAGCATTTGCATCACCAAAAAATTGAAAGTAGGACATCCATACAAGTGATACTTTAATTGGGGTAAGGTTATTGATGGGTGTTGTTTACAACATCTTCCCCTCCGTTGCGTTTGCGCAGGTCGGGACTCAAAGTCAGCGATTATTCTCCACGCCCAGATCGATTAAAACCACCGAGGTACTGCCACTCAATTTACTTAATTGATGATTAGTAAACCCACAGCACAATTGTTACAATCTTCGGATCCACTCATCGTAACCACAAGTCAATATCCCAATTGAATTTGTGTTACGAGCTGGTTCCTCTGCTTGTACTTGTGTGTAGACAGATGAAACAGAAGTTGCAATATACCCTCTGCTCAGTCCGCTAACCACAAAGCAAACATCCAATATTAAATCCCCTTAAAACCCCTGTTAGAAGGCCCTTTATACTCTCTATTCTACACCAAAGGACTGGAAACACCATTAGTCATACAATGTATAAAAGTATATTATTTAAACAAGCAGTGGTTTTAAATATGTTTCACGTTATACATTAATCAGGCAGGGTCTTTTGTCCCTCACGACTCAAAGGGTGGCTTATGCTAATAGAGTAAGTGGGACACCCTTACCATCTGAATGGCTGGCGTCCATACATACAAAGGCAAGGGGGCAAAGACCATCAAGACAGGGATGCTGAGTTTAAGTGTATCCTGTCCGGCGATATTGCAGGCCGTTTTGCGAGCAAGCAGAACAACCTCCCTAGACTGAGAGGGACTCAGCCTCTGTTGATCAGAGTAGCACGACAGTGGTCGGGGGACATTTTTTTCGCACACACGCACATCGTCTCTTTGCCCATGCTGAGCTCTAGGTGCAGGCTTCCCAAAACCTGTGCAGAGTGTGTGTGAGTGATAAGAGATGAACGTTCACCACGCTGTGAGTGTGTATTGCTGTGAGCTGAGCCATGATTGACAAATGTTATAAAAACAGTTATCGTAGCACAGCCCATATTCGAGTTTGCTAAAGGGTTCTAAGAGATCAAACTACGATCCAAGTTGGACTCCAAGCCCCGAGAAGCCCTTGCGGAGACATGTCGCAATAGGAAACCGCTACAGAATTTAAGGCAGAAAAGTTTTCTAAGTATCAGTACTTTCAGTAGCATTTGAGAGTGGAAAGCGCGGCAAGGCTGCTGGAGTCTCAATACCCGTTTGAGCTCCAGAAGCGTTTCGGGCTAGACCCCGGTCAACCAACGGAATATTTAAAGACTTTGTTCAATCAGAACAGGTTCGTTTTTAACCCCAACCCCAGTTAGTGTAGTTTCTTCTGCCTATTAATCCAAATGTGTAAAATTGGAAAAAAGAGAGATGGGCCCTGCTCTCAATGAAAAAAGCTGCGATAATGAAATGATCTTCGTTCCATTAGGATAATAGCCAAAGATAAAATAGAAAAAAATCTTCTGAACGCGTTTCCCGCCTCCGGGCGCTATACAAAGAGTTGATTTGATCCAGTTAAAAATCCTAGATACTGAGGCGCCCATGCGCGATGGTGAGGGGAACAGCTGCACCTAAACCAGTAGTCCTTACCCCGCCAAAGCAATAATAAAAGCTCAGCCTACACAAAACGAGTTTCGACGAAGTTCCTCACACAACCAGGGTAACACGTAGAAGATGGCCCCGCCATCATCAAAGGAAAAAAACACAATACGGGTGGTGGGGAGATCTGCGAGATAATAGAGCCGGTCACGGACCAGAGACGTGGGGCAGCAATGGCGCCCGGCTCCACCTGCAGATCGGGTTCGCGCGCTGAGTAGAGGACATAGACAGTGCCGAACAGCAAGCGGACCCGTAGGCGCTGTGTTCGACCGTTATTAAAGACATGAATCTTTATTGCAGGCAGAGATTAAAGAACTCCGGAAGAGGTAAGGCCTCGGCGAAAGAACAGGGGCCTGACCGGAAAATGGCGTCCGTCTCCACAACGATTAAAAAGACAGAAAGCGTTCCTCCCATCTCCAAAATCAGATTACAGAGCTGGCTTGAACGCCCAAGAGACTCCGATAACCAGACCGCGCAAGTAACGTTCGCATACGCGGTATCCCCGAAGACATAACTGAGGTGGAATAGAAGAATTTATTACCAGATGGATGGCGACTCTGCTCCTGATACCCCTGCGGCGGAGCTCATGATGGACAGTGCCATAGGGCCCTTGAGGAGCAAACCGCTGGGCGAATGCACAACCGAGAGATGTGATTGCTCGATGCATTATTTTATGTACCAGGCAGGAGCATCTTTTGGAAAGCCGAGGAGAAGAGGCCTGTCAGTTTGAGGGGAATCTCCCTACACAGCTCTTCCAAGACTTTGTCCCCCTTGACTCTAGCCCGGCGCCTGAAGCTCAACCGAATCACCCGAAATTCTAAGGAATGAGCTATACGCTATCGGTGGACCTTCCCGTTTGTTTGCCTACTAGTCATAAAAACGGGGAGGGCCACCTCGATGAAAAACCTGGAAGAAGGCGAGAATTCCTACGCAGATTGGGGGTGAAAGTCGGCGAGGTCGTCGGGACCGCGGAAAGAGGCAGAGCCAGACAACGAGTGGGCCAAGCCGCACATCCAGGAGCCCGCTGCAACCAGCGACTCGGAAAAAGAATAAATAAATAGTACCAAAGGGGAATACAAAATACACCTAAAGTTGGTTGCCTAATAAAAGTTATGGCGAAAAGTTTAAGTTTCGTAGGCCTTAAGCATCTCCTAAGAGACTGGTACAAGAATCAGGCCATATAGTGCCACGCACCACCGTTGTCTGCGTGGGGACAAGAACAATACCCCAAGGTTCCGGCAAACATAGAAGCACTCGTCTTACTGAAATTCCGGCGACATTGCGGGCGCAACCCGGAAGGAGCCCGTGACACTCATCCCTGGAAGATGGAGGCGTCCGACTTTTGGCGGGGAATGAAAACCCCATTGCCGGATGAAGAAGGCCCAGCGCGGGAAGACGTCCGCTCGTGGACATCCGGCTGCTGAATGACAGAACCGGATAGACGTCACCGGATATGGCCGCGCGGCCATCTGGTCGGAGCACGTTACCACCGAAAGACGAAATACGTCATCGGGAGCGCCGGAAACACGGCCAGAAAGGCAGAGATGAAGAGAGATACTCCCAAGCGATCAAGGAGTAAAAGACCCAAGCACACACAGCTACCCTCCCCCCGACACACAACGCACTCACAACAGGACGCAGGCAGAAGGGAGAGATACAAGGCAGAGGTAGAGGCCCCGAGAATAACAAAGAGGCCTCGTTTGCGGGCTCACCCCGAGAGACGGCAAGCCTATAAATAAACGCCAGCGTCAGATAAGGACTAGAGGGAAGCTCACACATAGAGGGAAAAGAGGAAGGGATTAAGGAAACCTTAATGACAGCAAGCTCCGAATGAAGGGACGTGAGAGACAATACAGATCACGAAGGAACCACAGAGGGGATTACGAGACCACATAACACGCCCACAGGTAAACAGGAAATGGTAACAGACCAAGTGCCGCTCAGGGTTAAGGGGTACCCAGCAATCACTGAGGGGCAATGAAGAGAGATAGGGGTTGTAGCCGACATAGACAGGACACATCTGAACTGGTTCTTCCCACGAACTATGAGATGCACACGGTCAAACTGGCTGTACGTTTATCAATAAAAATTTGTTGAGTAAGGCGGGGGGGGGGTAGTTGCCCATCGCCGTCGCCATGAGTCTCCTCATGGGTACTTGGGGGATAGACCCAAGGGACCCATGCAAGACCCCGATGGGCCGGGGGAAACGGGCCAGGCACCCCCCTGACCCGTTCAGAGTGAGCTCACCCACGAGCCGTTAATCCCAGAAGGGGCAGTTCACACTAATTAGCGTGGTGAAGCACGCAAAAGTGTCTCTCTTGCCTGCACGGCAATCTGGGGATTGTAGTTCCCTCAGAGCCTTCCCTTAATGGCTGTGCTCAGCCTAAGCTCCTGCGCAAAGCTCAGGGATGACCGCCGCACCCACCGATCCACTCTGTGCATGCGGAACTCGTACTGCGCATGCGTGCGCAAAACTGTATGGCGGAAGCCCTTCCGGCGTTGGCGAGCAGCGCCGGCGAACCGGTTAGCCCCTGCAATGCACCGCAACGCACCTGCAATCACGGGAGTGCGCAAGCCCGCTCAGCATCCAGACCGCAAGCAAGGGGTAGTAGGGGGGGACAGGGTTACATATAGGGAGGGGGGGGGGGGGGAATCACTAGGTTGCAACTACGTCGCTTTAATCCGAAAATGTGTTCATTATTCATACACTTTTTTGATCACAAAAGCCAATTTGATATTTATCTTTAATTGCTCACCAGAGGTATCCAGGTGTATCACAAATATGTCCTTAGTTCCTTCATACATAATATTGGATGTTTCCGTTTCTGTGTGCCACATTCTTCATTGATGTTTTGTTGTCCCCTAAATATCTATTGGTGTAACACTTGATAGGAGGAAGCAGCAGCAGCAGCAGAGCAGCAGCACAGCAGCAGCAGCAGCCAGCAGCGCGAGCAGCGGGGGGGAGATAACTTATTGTATCACACAGACCACCAAAGTGTTAAACACTGATATGTGTGAGGATACAGCGCTATACGTGCTCCCCCTGGCTGTGATCCTCTCTGGTGTGTGCTGCTGCTGGGGAAGGAGGCTAATGACAGAGCAGCAGCAGCATGGACTACAACTCCCAGAAGCCCCTGCTGCTGACACAGGGAGACATGACAGGACAAGCCAATGAGGGGACAGGAGAGAAAGCTTGAGGTGAGTGAGGAAGAGAGGGGAAGAGAGAGAGGAGCATGAGGAGAGAGCAGCCCTGTGTGTGAGAGCTGCTGCTGCTGCTCCCTGACCCCAGGTCCTGCTGCTGAGGGGTATAATCAGGGGGTGTGACTAGGTAACAGGATCCCCCGAGTGGCAGCACTGGGGAGCGGAGGAGCAGTTGCCAGACTAAAGGAGATGTGAGTAACCAAGAGAGGGATCTCATTACAGGCCGGGGGGACCCACAGTGTGTGCCAACAGAGACAGGCTGCTGCAGTATAAAGTGAGATAAGAGCTGCAGGTGTGTGCCACAGAGACAGGCTGCTGTGCAGTATAAGGGCTGCAGCGTGTGTGCCACAGAGACAGGCTGTGCAGTATAACGATGATGAGTATAGGGCTGCAAGCGTGTGCCACAGAGACAGGCTGCTGCAGAACGCTGAGTATAAGGGCTGCAGCGTGTGTGCCACAGAGACAGGCTGCTGCAGTATAACGCTGAGTATAAGGGGCTGCAGCGTGGGCCACAGAGACAGGCTGCTGCAGTTGTAACGCTGAGTATAAGGGCTGCGGCGCGTGTGTGCCACGGAGACAGGCTGGCTGCAGTATAACGCTGAGTATAAGGGCTGCAGCGTGTGTGCCACAGAGACGGCTGCTGCAGTATAACGCTGAGTATAAGGGCTGCAGAGTGTGTGCCACAGACAGGCTGCTGCAGTGTAACGCTGAGTATAAGGGCTGCACCGTGTGTGCCACAGAGACAGGCTTCTGCAGTATAACGCGGATTAAGAAGCTGCAGGTGAGTGCCACAGAGACAGGCTGCTGCAGTATAACGCTGAGTATAAGGGCTGCAGCGTGTGTGCACACGAGACAGGCTGCTGCAGTGTAACGCTGAGTATAAGGGCTGCACCGTGTGTGCCACAGAGACAGGCTGCTGCAGTATAACGCGAGTATAAGAGCTGCAGCGTGAGTGCCACAGGACAGGCCGCTGCAGTATAACGCTGAGTATAAGGGCTTGCCGTGTGTGCCACAGAGACAGGCTGCAGTATAACGGTGAGTATAAGAGCTGCAGCCTGTGTGCGGCCCCTCCTGTCACACGGGCCCCTTATAAAATGGGGGGATATATGAGACACATTGGCACACAGCCGTGCAGCGCATTACCAGTATTGTAACAATGTATGTATATGGGCCTCGCACAGAGGGGCACAGTGTGTAATATAGCTGGGGGGTATTGGGATATTACCAATGTGTGACTGTGCGAGTCTCACATATACATACAGAGGGGCCCTTATAACACAGGGGGGACCCAAGGTGTGTGGCCACAGAGACAGGCTGCTGCAGGTAATAACGCTGATTAATTTATTTATTTATTTTAAAAATATTTTACCAGGAAGTAATACATTGAGAGTTACCTCTCGTTCAAGTATGTCCTGGGCACAGAGTTAAGACAAATAATACATGGTACAAATACAGTACATAAATGAGCAGGGTATACATTATATACAAGACATTGCATGCACAGTTAAAGATAATATATATTATGGGCGTATATGAAACAGTTACAGACCAGATTAAAATGTGAGACCGCCTTAGATTTGAAAGAACTTGGAACTGGTGGTGGATGTGAGAGTTCGGTAGGTTGTTCCAGTTTTGGGGTGTACGATAAGAGGAGGAACGGCCGGATACTTTGGTTGAGCCTTGGGACCATGAAGTCTTTTGGAGTCTGATCTCAGGTGATAGGTGCTGCATGTGGTAGGGGTGGGAGGAGCTTGTTCAGGTAGCTGAGTAGTGCCCAATAAGAATTTGAAGTCAAGAAAGGAAAGGTGAACTTTGCGCCTAGACTCTAGTGATGACCAATCTAGTTCTGAGCAGTTCGAGTGAGGTGTGTATAGTTGCATTGGAGAACAAAACGACACAATTGAATTGTAGAGGGTGTCAAGTTTGCTAAGGTGGGTTTGAGGTGCTGAGCCATATACAGTACTATGTCTCCATAGTCAATAATTGGCATTGGCATCTGCTGTGCGATACGTTTTCTGACCAGGAGACTTAGGGAGGATTTGTTCCTGGAAAGTACCCCTAGTTTGGCATAGGTCTTGGGTGTCAGGGTATCAAGTGATCCCGAATGTTAAGTGGGAGTCAAACCATATGCCCAGGATTTAAAACTAGTAACAGGGGTTAGGGTGGTGTTAGCGCTGGTTCTAATCAGGAGCTCAGTCACTGGAAGCTTTAAAAAGAGTATCTGGTCCCAAATACCATTACAGACTTGTCAGTGTTTAAAAAGTTTGTTTTGGGAAAAAACAGTTTTCGAGTCTGAAAAAGTCAGACTGAAGATGTGTTGAAGGTCAGAGAAGCTATGGCATATAGGATTGTGTCATCTGCATACATGTGTATTGAGGTTCCTGACAAGCTGTGGGAAGATCATTGATGAACATGAAGAGTGGGGCCCCAGAACAGAGCCTTGCGGGACGCCACAGGTGATATCCAGGGGGTTAGAGTTAGAGCCAGAGATGGACACATGTTGGGATCTACCTGATAGGTAGGACTGAAACCAGTTTAAAGCATGCTTCCTATTCCAGAGCTTTGGAGTTTTAAGCGGATAGGATGATCAACAGTATCAAAAGCCTTTGCAAAATCTAGGATACTGCACCAGTGAGTTGACCCCGTTCCATTCCACACTGGATTTCATTGCAAACTTTTAGCAGGGGTAGTTACGGTAAGAGTGTTGGGGCGAAAGCCAGATTGGAATTGGTTAGGAAATTTGTCTTGTTTATGTAATCGCTAATTGGGAGTGGACACATTTTTCCATGACTTTGGATAGGATTGGGAGAAGGGGAGATTGGCCTGTAGTTTGAGACAGTGTTTTTGTCCCCACTTTAGGAAGATTGGAACAACTCTGGCAGCTTTCCAGGTCTTGGGGATATGGCTGCAGACAGGATAGAGTTGACTATGGAAGCAATTGGTTGGCAATTGCTGGGGCACCAAGTCTTAGAAACCTAGATTGTAGTAAGTCAGTCCACATTGGCTGCTTAGTGTTAATTTGAGAAGCGCTTGTGTAATCTCCTCTTCGGATACTGGGCCAAATTGAAAATTGCGGGCAGTGGTTGGGGGGTGGGGCTATAGGGGTACTCCCAGGATGAGATTCAGGTTTGTGGTTTGGGCTGTGTTTCGCTAATAAGTTAGTAGCACACCCCACAAAGTAATCATTGAAGCATTTGCAATGTGGTGGGGTTTGTCAGAGCAATATCGCCTTAGTGATATTACTTGGTGTTGATGGTTAGAAGGCTGGAATATGTTGTTGAGAACCTTCCAGAAGTTAGCTGGGTTTGATGTATTCTGGAGGAGATTTTCAGAGTAAATTTGTGCGTTGCGATGGCCTTGTTTGCCTTGTGCACATGTTCAGCAGGCATCTGTAGTGATTGAGATCCTTGGTAGTACCAGTTACTTTGTGGCTTTTCCACAAGGCATCCCTAACTGGTAGAGGTGCTAACGGTCAGGTGAACCCATGGAAGGTGGGCACCCCGTACCCATTCTGCGTAGTGGAGCATGGGTATCACAGAGTTTTAATAACTCGGATTGGAATAGTCGAGCGCAGAATCAGGGTCAAGAATTAAATCGATTCTGTGCCAAGGGCAGTTGGTAAGGTCAGCCAGAAACTGTTGTGGGTTTAAAGTTTCAAAATGTTCTAGTGAGGAGAACTTTAGGGCTGATTGGGGCGGTTTAATTTTCCTTACACAGTCACTATTGCATGGTCACTGAAAATATCAGGAAGGATGCCAGAGGATTGGATTTTGCTGGGGTTTGAGGAGAGAATCCAGTTAAGAAAGGAATGGTTGTGCAATTCAGGTTTGTCCGTGTGGGTTGGGAAATGAGTTGCGATAGGTTAAGCGATTGATTTGTGTGTGGATTTTGTGGTTTTAGGGTCAAGCCAATTGAAGTTGAAATCCCCAAGAACTAGCAGCTCACTCTTCTCATTTAGAGAGGAAATGGAGCAAGAAACTGGGTGATATCAGTCAGAGATTGTAGAGGGGCTTTAGGGGGGCGGTAGATGCCAGCTAGCAAGATGGGCTTAGAAAAGGGGAGGCAGATTCTGCCAACTAGGATTACAAAAGAGGTTGGGCTTGGGGGGCAATTTTAACAGTGTAAATTGTAAGGTGTCTGCAATATAAAATAACACCCCTCCTCCTCTGTTTGACCTATCTCTCCTAGAAATGGAGTATCCCTGAATGGCAATATTGCATCAGGGGTTTTAGGGGTTAGCCATGTTTCTGTAAGAATGATGGCTTTGGGTTTAGCATAAGGCACCATGCCCTTAGGTCATCCAGTTTGGGCAGTAGACTCCGGATATTTAATGGGTGACAGATAGCCCTTTTTGAATTTGATAGGGGGTATTCTCAGGGGTATGGAACAGAGTTGAGGGAAGGCCTGGGGTAGATTCAATATCACCTGCTAAAGAGAGTAATAGTATGAGTAGAAACTTGATTAGTTGTTTGCAAGTTGTTAATTTATGATGTTTGCCATTTGAGTGTGCGTGGTGGTGGTTGGTGTGCTGGTTTCAGGGTTCTCCACCAACATTCAGTAGATCGTGCAAGGCGTTTGAGTAATCCAGGGTGTATGGTGATGTTGGGTGGGCCAGGAGGGATGGTTGTTGTGTGGATAGAGAGAATAACATTTCAATGAGGCATGCATGAGAGAGAACAAAAAGTGGAGGTAAAAAGCAGGTTCATTATGCCAGAGGTATGGTAATGCTGCATGGAGCTGTTTTGAGCCAAGTGGTGTGCGCAGACTAAACAGCAGGGATCATAGTGTGATCGAAATAGCTCATGTTTGTTGCCATGTGCTGAAGAGTTTGCAGAAGGATGCAGTCCCAGTCAAACTATAGTCTAACTATATCTTTCACTTAAAGCTCACTTTAAGATGCCTCACTATATCATGCCAATGCAGCCTGCTAATGCAGGGGGGGGGGTATTGGGTTTTATACAGCTACAACAGTCACATGACCCTCCCCACCCCAATAAATCAGTTGTTCCAGTTGGTCAATTAGCAGACACAGTAAGAAAACAAAAAAACACCTTTTGAAATTCAAACATACCAAAATTATCATTACTAAAAGCCGTGGGTAAATATTTTTAAAACAGGACTTGCAGTCAGGGACATACAAAATTACCAATACTAAAGGCTGCTGGGTAAAATCTTTTAAACAGGACTTGCAGATAAGGGACTACCAAAATTATCAATATAAAGGCGTGGGGGTAAATCTTTTAAACAGGACTTGCAGATCAGGGACATACCTGTGAAGAGAATGCAATTAGATCCATGTCATATCAGCTGCAGGTGTTGTGCTGGCCACTCCGTACACACGGGCCCTTATAACACGGGGGGGGGGGACTATGAGACACATTGGCACAGTGTGCAGCGCATTACCAGTATGTGAGTGTATGTATATGGGCCTCGCACAGAGGGGCACAGTGCGTATATCATAGCTGGGGGTATAGGGTTATTACCAGTATTGTGTCTGTATGTATATGGGCCTCGCACAGAGGGGCACAGGGTGTATATATAGCTGGGAGTATAGGGTTATTACCAGTATTGTTGACTGGATCCCAGCTATATATACACCCTGTGCCCCTCTGTGCGAGGCCCATATACATACAGTCACAATACTGGTAATAACCCCTATACTCCCAGCTATATATACACCCTGTGCCCCTCTGTGCGAGGCCCATATACNNNNAGTATCGGGGTTATACAGTATTGTTGACTGGATGTATATGGGCCTCGCAACAGAGGGGCACAGGTGTATATATAGATGGGGGATAGGGGTTATTACCAGTATTGGATTGTATGTATATGGGCCTCGCACAGAGGGGCACAGGGTGTATAAAGATGGGGTTATAGGGGTTATTACCACGATTGTGATTGTGTAGGGGTAACTTGGTGGTTTCCCTCAGGCCTTCTGATCCTGACCCTATGTGAGAAACTGCCCAGTTACATGTCAGTGTAGTGTGGTGCAACCTTCTGGCTCACAGGATCCTGAGTCCTCCGCTTGTTGGTAGTGGGGATGTACCCAGGACAGGCGTATGCGGTAGTGCTGAGTTCTACTCACAGTTGGTACTGCGCCTCCATCCCTTCCAAATCCCCACGTAGCAGGGAGGAGCTTCTGGAAGAGAACTCCTAGGTGCACCTTCTTCCTGAGTAACTCCATTCAAAGGCAAGAAGGGTCTCTTCTCATGGGCATCTTTATTAGCACGTTACAGGCAGATGCCATATAGCGGCCGACACTTAGCCGCACATTGTCATGTTGTCCATCTCCAGGAAGGTTCCTTCTTGCTCTCTAATTAAGTTGTCTTTCCACTTCTCTCCTAAGGGAGACCACCAGCTGTGCCAGAGCCCTGGACACAGTGTGTAATCAGCTTGTCACTTTGCCACGTGCCTCTCTGACAGACAGACTTAAACTGCTGAACATTCACTACATACATAACACAACTACTTGACAGAGCAGCACACCTAACTTTTGGAAGTGCTGTGCAAATATAGCGCCCCACAAAGACCCACCTCTGTGTCACTAACAGTGGACACAGAGCAGCTGTCACTTCCTTTGCTACATATGACACATCACAGGGTTTGAGGGCAAACTCCATGATGACTACTGGCAACCCTGCCCTTTTTAACAGGGGTTACTGCTCAGCATAGAGAGATCTGTACAACCAATTTTATACATGGCTACAATCTCCCCTGGTGGAATCCAACGACCCCGCCTGACCTAAATTTGTGGAACCTTCGTAGGTGGCAACTGCAAAAGATAACATTAATACACATCATACAGGAATACATCTTCCTATATGACCAATCATTTAGACCAATTTGGCATACAGCAGAGACACTTAACTACTCCATAGGAGATTTTAAGCCTCAGTAGTAATGCCTGGGATCAGGCTTTTTAACCTCCCTCCCATTAGCATCCTGCACTGAAATGCTGTAACATTCTAGGCTGCCCTTCTATGGCCTGTACTCCATTTTGTGCATGATATGTTGCGCCCAATACTCCATACCCTCATAAGATAGCAGATTCTCTCCTCTGTCCGGTGCTCCACATGGCTCGATTTAGACTTAAGGAATCTTCTATCGTCTCTCGCAACCATGTATCCCTATTATCCTCTATCTCCTGCATAAGAGGTTCGGGTACATAAGGATATTATAGACCATGGGACCGTTTGTACCTTGCAACTATGGCCGTCAGCCCTGCTGATTCTGATTAGCTTTTATTTCCTGCCTGCCTGGCAGTACCCATGATATTGGCTCTTCAGGGGCAATCCACATCGTATAAATAGAAGACCCCTTTGGGTGACTAAGCCCCCTCTGGATTATTGCCACCGCCTAACTACTTTCATGGCGTTTCCTCCTCAGAGTATTCGCCCACACCCACCAGTGGTCAACTACATCTCCTCTATCAGTATGAATCGCGTACGGTCCAACCAGGCCTCGTACCCCTAAACATGGGAGCCCACCACTGGTACTCTGTTCTGCTACTTGTTCTCTTACTGACACAGTTATCTCATTTTCCTCCGGCTCTCCCCCAGAAGAAACACCTGATGTTCCCTGGATCTAGAACCCGACCCAATACGTTTAGGCCTACCCCTCAATTAGCATTACAATCAGTAGAACTCATTCTTGAAGAATCCCAGACGGAATCATTTCCCTCCCCGAACCCTCATCGGAGGTAAAACATTCCCCCCAGTCCAGAGCTAACCCAGTCCGTTCCTCAGATGTGTCCCGAGACTCCCCAAACCACCCTTTGCTAGATAGGGACCCGGATGACGAGGTGACAGGGGCAGGGGTTGGGCCATGGCCGGGGCAGGGCAAGAGGGAAGTGTGCTTGCGATGCGGTACAACGATCCGCAGTTTGGCAATGCCGCCGGGTGACAGCGCTGGCAGATCAGTCTCACCCATCTTGCTTCCCCAGACTCCGCAGGGTCTGCTGGTACCTGCCCATCTCTTCTTCTGAACAGCCCGGTGCTGTCCGGTGATGCTTGGTTGCTTCCACGGCTCCGCCGTGTCCGCCGAAAGTGACGTCATTGATCTCGCGGGACGAGGCCCCATCGTGGGTGGGGTCCCCCACCAGAACTTTTCCTCCAGTTCGACGTCCTGCGCCCGGATGTGATGATTCGCTACCGCAGCTCCGCTTGGGGCTTGGCTGGGCTTCCTTCTCCGTCGCCTCCATCGTAGCCTGTGGGAGGTAAGAGGTGTTCTCACCACTCTGCTGGCTTGCGATGAGGTCCTCTTCTCCTTTCACGATGGGAGTCGCCACGGCCGTGGGACTCATCGGCTGCTCCGGCTGTGCAATCGGCAAAGGAAGCCCCCACCCACTTGCCGCGAACTTACCAACACCAAATACCGCCGCCGCACCAACCGTCCATCCTATTACTTAACTCCCAACCTAACACCTAGTGCTCTATCGCCCACGTTCGTTGCACCCGCACATAACTCCCCGCGCCGGTCCCCTCGGCCCTGCACACCGCTCCACCCTATCGCCTCCAACCGAGCCGCCCTCCTTTTAATTGAACACCTCATCACTTTAGTCTTAACCGCACTTTCTTCTATCCCCCACTCCCTTCCCATCTCATCATAGGTCCGCATAGTCCCCCTAAAGTGTACTGTCGCCACCATCCCCTCCTCCCCCCTGTTCCGCCTTCACGCCTAGAGCCCCGCCGATTCCCCTGTCAGATCTCCGTCGCCGCTCTGTCCCTTACAGAATTCCCCAACCTACAATCCACGCTTCCCCGTTTCCTACTAACCCCTATCTCAGTTCCTTCGCAACCCTCCCTCACGCTCGCCACATCATCCGATACCCGCGCCAACCGTACATCCCCCCCCCCTTTTCTAACTGCGATCGCACTTCCAAGCCCCCCCGGTCCCTGTTCCCCCGCCCTCAATACTTTTATGCCTACGCGCGCCCCCACCCCCCCCTCCCCCATACCCACCCTATCACCCACGCCTCCATGGGCCTACATATACCTTCACAACCCTCAAACTGCCCCCCTCGCCTCCCACATTCCCCTCTCTGATTTGTCTCCTCTCCTACTAACCCCTAACCCCTCTTCCGGAACCCCCCAGATGGACGAAGTCCTCAATTCCACTCCCCGTAAACTCTACATCTTCTCCCCCCCCCCCCCACACCTACCTCATCTTACTTCCCTTCGCCCACAGCTTACCTCCCGCCAATCCCCCCCACCCGCATCACCCTCTTCCCACCTCCTCCGGCCTACCCAGCCGTAACCGCCTACCCCTACTACCCTCCAACATAATCTCAACGGTCCCTTCGCCATCCCTCAACCCAGGCGCACAGAACCTATCCCCCACCAGCCCACTCCCACCCCTCCTAATTAGAACCTTCACCGCTCCCGAGGCATTCCCGCGCACCCTCCGTTAGCAACCCCTCCAGAAGCACCAGTACTTCTTACACGTCACCTCTATCCTTAACCTATCCTCCCACCCACACCTACCGCACTTAAGCCGCTAAGCCCTATCTACGGAACCGCAGTCCATAACTTGCCCTCATTACGCCACACACACCGCTCTCAGACACACGTTACATTTTGCCACTCCCTTCCCACCGCAGTTCCCGCAAATCATTTTCCCACCCATCTTCGCCCCATCAGCTTACGTCCACAACACTCCCCCCCACCCCCCCCCCAATCTTGTTCCCCGTGCCACCCTTCCCCTGCATGCGCTCCACCGCCCACCAAACCCCATTGCCCCAATCAACCTTCACCCCCCCCCCACCCACCGTACCCCCAAACCCGCCATCCCCCCCCAACCATCTAACCACCCCCCGTGTCCTACTGTGCTCCACTCCCCGAACCCCTTCGCTACACCGATCACCCCCCTACATGCGCTCCCCAATAGCCCCTTCGCCTTTCTCAATAAGGATTCATCTATCTACCCTCGCCTACTCCCCCCAACCTATTCTCCCCACCAACTTCCTACGCCTCCACCCCACTCTCCCCACTGACAAAGCCCGGTCCTCACACCACCCCACCGCCGGTTGCCTCCCACCCCCCACCCGCTCCCATTCCTACTTTCTTCCCTTCACCCGCACCCCCCGTCACCTCTCCCCACCCCCCCATCCAGCACCCCCCCTCCAATCTTCTATTCTTCATACCCAAGCTACCTCAACCTCCACACGGACCTCCCCATCCGAATACCATTACTAGCCCCCCCCCTCCTCTCCAGCCCAACCTCCACCTCTACCAACCCCCTATCCCCCCCGACTCCCCTTCACGCCCCTTTTCCCTCTAATAGTCATCCCCCGATCCCCCCTCCCACCCCCTCTTTCCCCTCCCCCCGGGAACCACCACACCACGTACCCCAACAGACCCCCTACCCATCCCCGCCCCATATTTCCCTCCCTATCAGGCCATATTCACCTTTTTCCCACTTGCCCCCACCCAGCGCAGGTTGCCGCGGTACATCTGGGGCTCACCCGCCCACTCACAGGTAAGTGGCTTGGCTTGCTTTTCAGCACGCTGTAGGGCCGCGTAGGCGCTCACCACGATGTGGGCTGCTTGATATTCGTCCGACGAGGACAGACTCGGATGCCGGCAAGGGTACTTCTGCACGGGGACCGACAGCAGAGGTTCCGGATTCTCGCTTGCGGTTAGAGGGCCCCAGTCTTACTCTTTCCGGCGCCACCATCAGCAGGGATCCCCCTTCTCCGGGAGCGGCCTTCTCCTGCTTCGCTTTGGGCGAGGCTCCAGCCATCAGCTTGGCTGTCTCTCCTCCCGCCTCCGCGGGTGCCCAGCACAAACGACTCCACGGCCCACAGATAATGTATGCCACACATGCGACATCTGCAGGTGGTCGCTGGCTTCTCGCAGGTAACCTGCATTGTATGCACAGGCACCGCAAGGTTTTCTTTTCCACCCGCCTGTACTACCAGGAAGCCTCCTGGCAATAGGTAGGGGGTGTACGGCAATGTCTATTGCACTCTTGGTATGGGTTGTTTGACAAGGGAGACACACGGCACAGCAGTCTCTCTTGTTCACCAGCTCTCGCAACTGAGGGGCAGGAGCGCACACTATAGCTCCTCCCCAGTCATCTCCGTTCGCCATTGGCAGATGCAATGCAAGGACCCTCCACCCTGGGGATACATAGTAGGGTCCCACAGATTCACAGATTGATTCAGGATTGGCTCTGAGCTGTCACAGTCCAGGAAGGGAGCGGCCACAGCTTTCGCGCACTGTCCCCAGCAGGGGGGGTTCTCTCTTTCGCCCTCTCCCGGCCCAACTGCTTGGCAATCATGGTTGCAAAATTTTCAGCACACGGCCCACGCGCTCTTCCAGGCAATGCGGGAACCGCCATTTGGATTACACGGCCTTCACATTAACAGCGGGTTTACTTGGTTAGTGATCACTGCACTGCAATCAGATACTCCATTCTTTTACACACATATAGCAATGTCCTCAAACACTTTCCCAGGGTAGCACCCCGGGATCATAGGCAGGACAAAAACGGCGCAGCCACTGCTTTAGCGCCACTCCACAGTAGACTATGACAAAAGTCCTTCTGTATGTGTACCTCCGTGCGTACACAATACCGTGCGCCTCTTCATCAGGCGCGAGCCACATCTGGACTCTCCGCACCGCACGGAACATCATTACTTGTGGTCACCATCTTTTCTTCTCTATGAAAGGCATATGGTGCTCCCTCTGCTGGGCAGCGCCATTTCGATGCAAGAAAGATGCCAGGCACCTCTCCTATACATGTATCTCAGTGTGTCTTACTCATGTATGCACTACCCAGGCTAGGCAACTCTTCACAATGTAGCTGTCACGAATCCTCAGTATGGCTCTGTGGTAAGTAGCTGGTTACTGGCTGAGTACTCTGGGTGTTCCCATGCAGTACTAAGAGCGTCAACCTACTCTTGGCTACACCTAGCGCAGACCTCCAGGAATGCCTGACCCATGTTAACCAGGACTATCCCTCAGGCATCCTACGACTAGCTGCCTCAAGGTGACTAGAACAGCTATAGCCCTGTCTCCAGACCCACTTACTTTACGCATCGAGGCCCAGGAGGAACTTTGTGAGCGGGCCGTCACACTCCTGACTACCCCTAGGTCACGTCCCATTCCACAGCACTCTGGCACGCATCGAACTCTGTTTCCAGTTAGCCCAGCAAAAGCCTGTCCTGATTATATCAGCAGCGGCTCCAATTGTAACGGTGTTTCCCTCATTGCCCTAGTCCTGACCCCTATGTGAGAAACTTCCCCAGTTACATGTCAGTGTAGTGTGGTTGCACCTGCAGGCTCACAGGATCCATGGTCTCCCGCTTGTTGGTTAGTGGGGATGTCACCAGGGACAGGAGTATGAGGTTAGTACTGAGTTCTACTAACAGTTGGTACAGCGCCCCATCCCTCCAGATCCCCCCGATAGCAGGGAGGAGTTTCTGGAAAGAGAACTCCTAGGTGCACCTTCTTCCTGAGAGTAACTCCATTCAAAGGCAGAAGGGTCTCTTTTCGCTGGGCCATCTTTATTAGCACTACATAGCAGACTGCCAATCATAGCGGCCGACACTTAGCCGCACCATTGTCATGTTGTCCATCTCCAGTAAGGATCCTTCTGCTCTCTAATTAAGTTGTCTTTCCAATCTATCCTAGGGAGTCCACCAGCTGTGCAGAGCCCTGGACACAGTTTGATATCAGCTTGTACACTTTCCACGTGCCTCTTGACAGACAGACTTTAAACTGCTGCAGACACTCAATCATAAATAACACAACTATTGAAAGCAGCAGCACAACCTAACTTTGGAAGTGCTGTGCATATATATGTAGCCAGTTCCCTTGGCTCCCCAGACACTCGGTTCTCTCTCTCTTACCTGCGACAGTGTGAGAGGCAGTTGCAGGGGTGATCGCGTCACCGGAGGCTCCCGGCGACATCCGTAAGGGCGCCGCCATGTTCTATGTGTTTGCCGCATCTGCGAAGGCTCGCGCCTGCGCAGAAGAAGCGCCATGGCGGTCCTCTGCGCATCGGCACAGGATGGACACAGGTGCAGAGGTGGACGGTGCGACATTACAGAAGTCGAGAGTGCCAGGGCTTCAGAGTTCGCGCAGGGAGAGCTAGCGGCGGCCTACATGTCGCGCGTGCGCCAGTACCCATAGCGCGCATGCGGCCCTAATGTTAAAAGAGCCCCTAAGGGACTACAACTCCCAGCCGCCTCTGGGGGACTGCCCTGTCACCCTATCACCATGCGCATTGAAGCACAATAGGAGTTACAGATTTCTCCTGCAGCAAAGGAGGAAATACAAGGTTGGTGCCTGAGTCAGGCAGCTGACAGCTGAGAAGACGTCGTGTGAGAGTGTCAGTTAGGAGCTGGGACAAGAGAGGGGGTGGTGTGTTTGTGCACGGGAGGAAAGTAGCCTCCTGCACTAGGCCAGAAGTTCCACTAAGGCCGACTACCCCCAGGCTGTCGGTGTGGGGGGGTGGTTACTGCAGGGACTCCCCTTGAAATAGGGACAGGGGTCTGTAGAGCCTAGACAAGTAGGGTCCAGCCAGGAAACGTACACTATCTCTGGCAATTGCTTGTGAAGGTGAATGATGTGAAGGTGAATTGCTGTGGAAGGTGAACTGCCTGTGACGGTTAAATGCGTGCGCGTGACGGTTATAACATCCTCTGCGTTAGCAGAGATAAGAGACATTATAAAGGTGGATCACTCCATGCGGGAGCACCCACCACGGAGGCGGATTCCTGTTCCTGCTTCGACCCTTTGTGAAGATCTTTACACCCGGGCATGGCCGTATGGCACGGCAGGTCTGTATTAAAGTGCACCAACCAAACCGGGTACATCAGGCGCTGATCCCGCATAGGTTCGGGTCTCTTAGTGGACTTGTGGGACTCTGGGTACACGGTGTTGGGGGGATGAATAAGGTGTGGGGTGGTTAAGGCACTGAGAAGACGGTTAGTTGTGCCTAGAGTGTATAGAGGGACATGTCAATATGAAATTGTTAATGTATGTTGTGTATGTATTGTTTCCTATACAGTAAATGTTCTTATTATATACTTCGGTGTATGGGGCATACTGTGTATGTGGGTCCTGTGTACGAACATTCTACACTCTAGAATCCTACAAGGGTGGAGGCGCCTGTAGTAACTAAGACGTTCCAGAGATTCACCCCAGGCTTCACTGGCGGAGGCTCAGATCTCCGTGAGCCTAACAGGTATATTGCACCACAACCTGGTCACACATAGGTTTCCCCCCGCCAGCATTCTATCTGCGGTTGGGGTAGGGGGAATACCCATTACATATAGGCTCCGAAAAGACCCATCTGTGTCACTAACAGTGGACACCAGAGCAGCTGTCACTTCCTTTGTATATGACACATACAGGGTTTGAGGGGCAAACCTCCATGATGACTACTGGCAACCCTGCCCTTTTTAACAGGAGTTACTGATCAGCAATGAGGAGATCTGTTCACCAATTTAAATGGCTACCTATGTATAGGGCCTCGACTACATTTTTACCCAAATAAAAATTGCAGCTTTATCCTGTAGCTGGAGTACCCCTGAAACCCTCTATACGGTTCGGGTGAGCATTGGGCATGAAACTGGGCCCCCCTCTATACTAGGGACCCCGCTGTACCGTTCTGGGGATACCTTGATCCCCTAGCCCTTTTTACCTTCTGGCTCTGTGCTGAAGCCGGGACTCCTGTCGGTGAGCTGCAAAGAGGCGTTTTCAGAGTAGGATTTTGACACGGAGCATTGTGCTCAATGTATCGAGAATCCTACCTGATTCCCGGCTACATTTTTGGTGTATCAGTAAACTCTGGAACCCCGCTACATAGCCACCAATCTGCAAGCCAAAAACCACCCTGAACCTATAGCTAGCAATCTGCCTTGCTGGCACTCCTGGAAAGGCAAAAACAACATACAAAATTCTTATTGTCGCATATTTTTACATACAGGCGCAGTAAGTAGTACATACACGACAGTCAAGTCCAAGAGCTGACACTCCCGACCCCAACACAGGGATCAGAGGCAACCAAGTGGGCTTGACTTATTAGTGAGACCTGGTTACCTCCTTAACACTTCACAATACTTTTTGTGTCACAAAAAGCCAATTTGATATTATCATTTTAATTGCTACAGAAGGTATCCAGGTGTATCACAATATGTCCTAGTCCTTCATACATAATAATTGGATGTTTCAGTTTGTGCCATTTCTTTCATTGATGTTTGTTTGTCCCCAAATAATCTATAGTGTGTAACCCTGATAGGACGCAGCCAGCGCGCGCAGCATTGGAGGGGGGGAAAGGGAGAGAAACTTATTGTATCAAACAGACCCACAAGTTGTAAACACATGATAGGTGAGGATACAGCGCTCTATACGTTGCTCCCCCTGTCTGTGATCCTCTCTGGTGTGTGCTGCTGCTGGGGAAGGAGCTAATGACAGAGCAGCAGAGGGATACAGACTCCCAAAGCCCCTGCTGCTG
Source organism: Ascaphus truei (assembly GCA_036426205.1). Taxonomy (NCBI): domain Eukaryota; kingdom Metazoa; phylum Chordata; class Amphibia; order Anura; family Ascaphidae; genus Ascaphus; species Ascaphus truei. Next base: position 57,595 of record WSYH01003003.1, read on the forward strand.
ACACAGGGTACATGACAGGAAGCCCCAATGAGGGGACAGGAGAGCAAAGCTTGAGGGTGATTGAAGCAGGAGGGGAAGATGAGAGAGAGGAGCATGAGGAGAGAGCAGCCCTGTGTGTGAGAGCTGCTGTCGCTGCTCCTAGATCCCCCAGGCCCTGCTGCTGAGGGAGTATAACTCAGGGGGTGTGCCTAGGTAAAGGCTCCCCCCCGAGTGGCATGGAGCGGAGTGGCAGCAGGTCCTGCCAGACTAAAGGAGATGTGAGTAACCAGAGAGGGATCTTATTACAGGCCCCGGGGGGCCCCAAGGGTGTGTGTCCACAGAGAACAGGCTGCGCAGTATCACGCTTGAGTATAGGGCTGCAGCGTGTGTGCCCAGAGACCGGCGCTGGCAGTATAACGCTGAGTATAAGGGCTGCACGTCGTGTGTCCACAGAGACAGGCTGCTGCAGTATAATGCTGAGATAAGGGCTGCAGCGTGTGTGCCACAGAGACAGGCTGCTGCGTATAACGCTGAGTATAAGGGCTGCAGGTGTGTGCCACAGAGACAGGCTGCTGCAGTTAACCTGAGTATAAGGGCTGCATGGGGGTGCCACAAGAGGACAGGCTGCTGCAGTATAACGCTAGTATAGGGCTGCAGGTGTGGTGCCACAGAGACAGGCTGCTGCAGTATAACGCTGATATAAAGCTGGCGTGTTGTGTGTGCACAAGACAGGCTGCTGCAGTTAACGCTGAGTATAAGGGCGCCAGAGTGTGTGCCACAGAGAGGATGCTGCAGTATAAGCTGAGTATAAGAGCTCAGCGTGTGTGCCACAGAGCCAGGCTGCTGCAGTAATAACGCTGAGTATAAGGGCTGCAGCGTGTGTGCCACAGAGACAGGCTGCTGCGTATAACGCGCTGAGTATAAGGGCTGCAGCGCGTGCCACCAGACGGCTGCTGCAGTATAACGCTGTTATCAGAGCTGCAGCGTGAGTGCCACAGAGACAGGCTGCTGCAGTTATAACGCTGAGTATAAGGGCTGCAGTGTGTGCCACAGAGACAGGCTGCTGCAGTATAACGTGTTAAGCCCAGCTATATATACACCCTGTGCCCCTCTGTGCGAGGCCCATATACATACAGACACAATACTGGTAATAACCCCTATACCCCCAGCTATATATACGCACTGTGCCCCTCTGTGCGAGGCCCATATACATACACTCACAATACTGGTAATGCGCTGCACAGCTGTGTGCCAATGTGTCTCATAGTCCCCCCCCCCCGTGTTATAAGGGGCCCGTGTGTACAGGAGTGGCCAGCACACACGCTGCAGCTGATATGACATGGATCTAATTGCATTCTCTTCACAGGTATGTCCCTGATCTGCAAGTCCTGTTTTAAAAGATTTACCCAGCGGCCTTTAGTATTGATAATTTTGGTATGTCCCTTATCTGCAAGTCCTGTTTTAAAAGATTTACCCAGCAGCCTTTAGTATTGGTAATTTTGGTATGTCCCTGATCTGCAAGTCCTGTTTTAAAATATTTACCCAGCGGCCTTTAGTAATGATAATTTTGGTATGTTTGAATATCAAAAGGTGTTTTTTTTTTGTTTCTTAACTGTGTCTTGCTAATTGACCAACTGGAACAAGCTGATTTATTGGGGTGGGGGGAGGGTCATGTGACTGTTGTAGCTGTATAAAACCAATACCCCCCCCCCCCTGCATTAGCAGGGACTGCATTGGCATGATATAGTGAGGCATCTTAAAGTGAGCTTTTAAGTGAGAAGATATAGTTAGACTATAGTTTGACTGGGGACTGCATCCTTCTGCAAACTCTTCAGCACATGGCAACAAACAGTGAGCTATTCTGATCACACTATGATCCCTGCTGTTTAGTCTGCGCACACACACTTGGCTCAAAACAGCTCCATGCAGCATTACCTACCTCTGGCATAATGAACCTGCTTTTTACCTCCACTTTGTTCTCTCTCATGGCCTCATTGAAATGTTATTCTCTCTATCCACTACAAACACCTCCCTCCTGGCCCACGCCCAACATCACCATACACCCTGGATTACTCAAACGCCTTGCACGATCTACTGAATGTTGGTGGAGAACCCTGAAAACCAGCACACCAACCACCGCACACTCAAATGGCAAACATCATAAAGTAACAACTTGCAAACAACTAATCAAGTTTCTACTCATACTATTACTCTCTTTAGCAGGTGATATTGAATCTACCCCAGGCCTTCCCACTTCAACTCTGTTCCATACCCCTGAGAATACCCCTATCAAATTACAAAAAGGGCTATCTGTCACCCATATAAATATCCGGAGTCTACTGCCCAAACTGGATGAACTAAGGGCATGGTGCCTTATGCATAAACCCAAAGCCATCATTCTTACAGAAACATGGCTAACCCCTAAAACCCCTGATGCAAATATTGCCATTCAGGGATACTCCATTTCTAGGAGAGATAGGTCAAACAGAGGAGGAGGGGTGTTATTTTATATTGCAGACACCTTACAATTTACACTGTTAAAATTGCCCCCCAAGCCCAACCTCTTTTGTAATCCTAGTTGGCAGAATCTGCCTCCCCTTTTCTAAGCCCATCTTGCTAGCTGGCATCTACCGCCCCCCTAAAGCCCCTCTACAATCTCTGACTGATATCACCCAGTTTCTTGGCTCCATTTCCTCTCTAAATGAGAAGAGTGAGCTGCTAGTTCTTGGGGATTTCAACTTCAATTGGCTTGACCCTAAAAACCACAAAATCCACACACAAATCAAATCGCTTAACCTATCGCAACTCATTTCCCAACCCACACGGACAAACCTGAAATTGCACAACCATTCCTTTCTTAACTGGATTCTCTCCTCAAACCCCAGCAAAATCCAATCCTCTGGCATCCTTCCTGATATTTTCAGTGACCATGCAATAGTGTACTGTGTAAGGAAAATTAAACCGCCCCAATCAAGCCCTAAAGTTCTCCTCACTAGAACATTTTGAAACTTTAACCCACAACAGTTTCTGGCTGACCTTACCAACTGCCCTTGGCACAGAATCGATTTAATTCTTGACCCTGATTCTGCGCTCGACTATTTCCAATCCGAGTTATTAAAACTCTGTGATACCCATGCTCCACTACGCAGAATAAGGGTACGGGGTGCCCACCTTCCATGGGTTACACCTGACCGTATAGCACTCTACCAGTTCAGGGATGCCTTGTGGAAAAGCCACAAAGTAACTGGTACTACCAAGGATCTCAATCACTACAGATGCCTGCTGAACATGTGCACAAGGCAAACAAGGCATGCAAACGCACAATATTACTCTGAAAATCTCCTCCAGAATACATCAAACCCAGCTAACTTCTGGAAGGTTATCAACAACATATTCCAGCCTTCTAACCATCAACAGCCAAGTAATATCACTAAGGGCGATATTGCTCTGACAAACCCCACCGACATTGCAAATGCATTCAATGATTACTTTGTGGGGTGTGCTACTAACTTATTAGCGAAACACAGCCCAAACCACAAACCTGAATCTCATCCTGGGAGTACCCCTATAGCCCCACCCCCTCCCAACACTGCCCGCAATTTTCAATTTGGCCCAGTATCCGAAGAGGAGATTACACAAGCGCTTCTCAAATTAACACTAAGCAGCCAATGTGGACCTGACTTACTACAATCTAGGTTTCTAAGACTTGGTGCCCCAGCAATTGCCAAACCAATTGCTTCCATAGTCAACTCTATCCTGTCTGCAGGCCATATCCCCAAGACCTGGAAAGCTGCCAGAGTTGTTCCAATCTTCAAAAGTGGGGACAAAAACACTGTCTCAAACTACAGGCCAATCTCCCTTCTCCCAATCCTATCCAAAGTCATGGAAAAATGTGTCCACTCCCAATTAAGCGATTACTATAACAAGACAAATTTCCTTAACCAATTCCAATCTGGCTTTCGCCCCAAACACTCTACCGTAACTACCCTGCTAAAAGTTTGCAATGAAATCCAGTGTGGAATGGAACGGGGTCAACTCACTGGTGCAGTATTCCTAGATTTTGCAAAGGCTTTTGATACTGTTGATCATGCTATCCTGCTTAAACTCCAAAGCTCTGGAATAGGGAAGCATGCTTTAAACTGGTTTCAGTCCTACCTATCAGGTAGATCCCAACATGTGTCCATCTCTGGCTCTAACTCTAACCCCCTGGATATCACCTGTGGCGTCCCGCAAGGCTCTGTTCTGGGGCCCCTACTCTTCTCAGTGTTCATCAATGATCTTCCCACAGCTTGTCAGGAAGCCTCAATACACATGTATGCAGATGACACAATCCTATATGCCATAGCTTCTCTGACCTTCAACACATACTTCAGTCTGACTTTTTCAGACTCGAAAACTGTTTTTCCCAAAACAAACTGTTTTTAAACACTGACAAGTCTGTAACAATGGTATTTGGGACCAAGACTACATTTTTAAAGCTTCCAGTGACTGAGCTCCTGATTAGAACCAGCGCTAACACCACCCTAACCCCTGTTACTAGTTTTAAATACCTGGGCATATGGTTTGACTCCCACTTAACATTCGGGATGCACATTGATACCCTGACAACCAAGACCTATGCCAAACTAGGGGTACTTTACAGGAACAAATCCTCCCTAAGTCTCCTGGTCAGAAAACGTATCGCACAGCAGATGCCAATGCCAATTATTGACTATGGAGACATAGTACTGTATATGGCTCAGCACCTCAAACCCACCTTAGCAAACTTGACACCCTCTACAATTCAATTTGTCGTTTTGTTCTCCAATGCAACTATAACACACATCACTGCGAACTGCTCAAAGAACTAGATTGGTCATCACTAGAGTCTAGGCGCAAAGTTCACCTTTCCTTTCTTGACTTCAAATTCTTTATGGGCAAACTACTCAGCTACCTGAACAAGCTCCTCACCCCTACCACATGCAGCACCTATCACCTGAGATCAGACTCCAAAAGACTTCATGGTCCCAAGGCTCAACAAAGTATCCGGCCGTTCCTCCTCTTATCGTACACCCCAAAACTGGAACAACCTACCAGAGACTCTCACATCCACCACCAGTTCCAAGTTCTTTCAAATCTAAGGCTGTCTCACATTTTAATCTGGTCTGTAACTGTTTCATACGCCCATAATATATATTATCTTTAACTGTGCATGCAATGTCTTGTATATAATGTATACCCTGCTCATTTATGTAACTGTATTTGTAAACATGTATTATTTGTCTTAACTCTGTGCCCAGGACATACTTGAAAACGAGAGGTAACTCTCAATGTATTACTTCCTGGTAAAATATTTTATAAATAAATAAATAAATTATAATCAGCGTTATACTGCAGCAGCCTGTCTCTGTGGCACACACACTTGGGTCCCCCCTGTGTTATAAGGGCCCCTCTGTATGTATATGGGACTCGCACAGTCACAACATTGGTAATATCCCCAATACCCCCAGCTATATATACACACTGTGCCCCTCTGTGCGAGGCCCATATACATACAGTTACAATACTGGTAATGCGCTGCACGGCTGTGTGCCAATGTGTCTCATAGTCCCCCCCATGTTATAAGGGGCCCGTGTGTACAGGAGGGGCCCGCACACATGCTGCAGCTCTTATACTCAGCGTTATACTGCAGCCTGTCTCTGTGGCACACACGCTGCAGCCCTTATACTCAGCGTTATACTGCAGCAGCCTGTCTCTGTGGCACTCACGCTGCAGCTCTTATACTCAGCGTTATACTGCAGCAGCCTGTCTCTGTGGCACACACGGTGCAGCCCTTATACTCAGCGTTACACTGCAGCAGCCTGTCTCTGTGGCACACACGCTGCAGCCCTTATACTCAGCGTTATACTGCAGCAGCCTGTCTCTGTGGCACTCACGCTGCAGCTCTTATAATCCGCGTTATACTGCAGCAGCCTGTCTCTGTGGCACACACGGTGCAGCCCTTATACTCAGCGTTACACTGCAGCAGCCTGTCTGTGGCACACACGCTGCAGCCCTTATACTCAGCGTTATACTGCAGCCCCCTTCTCCGTGGCACACAATGGGTAGTCCGCAGCCCTTATCTCAGCGTTACAACTTGCAGCAGCCTGTCTCTTGGCCCACGCTGCAAGCCCCTTATACTCAGCGTTATACTGCAGCAGCCTGTCTCTGTGGCACACACGCTGCAGCCCTTATACTCAGCGTTAACTGTCAGCAGCCTGTCTCTGTGGCACACACTTGCAGCCTTATACTCACCGTTATACTGCAGCAGCCTGTCTCTGTGGCACACACGCTGCAGCCCTTATACTGCACAGCAGCCTGTCTCTGTGGCACACACGCTGCAGCTCTTATCTTCATCTTTTATACTGCAGCAGCCTGTCTCTGTGGCGCACACACTTGGGTCCCCCCGGGCCTGTAATGAAGATCCCTCTCTGGTTACTCACATCTCCTTTAGTCTGGCAGACTGCTGCTCCGCTCCCAGTGCTGCCACTCGGGGGGGAGCCTGTTACCTAGTCACACCCCCTGAGTTATACCCCTCAGCAGCAGGACCTGGGGATCAGGGAGCAGCAGCAGCAGCTCTCACACACAGGGCTGCTCTCTCCTCATGCTCCTCTCTCTCTTCCCCTCTCTGCCTCACTCACCTCAAGCTTTCCTCTCCTGTCCCCTCATTGGCTGTCCTGTCATGTCTCCCTGTGTCAGCAGCAGGGGCTTCTGGGAGTTGTAGTCCATGTGCTGCTGCTGCTCTGTCATTAGCTCCTTCCCCAGCAGCAGCACACACCAGAGAGGATCACAGCCAGGGGGGAGCACGTATAGAGCGCTGTATCCTCACACATATCATGTGTTTAACACTTTGTGGGTCTGTGTGATACAATAAGTTATCTCCCCCCCGCTGCTGCTGCTGCTGCTGCTGCTGCTGCTGCTGCTGCTGCTGCTGCTTCCTCCTATCAAGGTGTTACACACATATAGATTATTTAGGGGACAAACAAACATCAATGAAAGAGAATGTGGCACAGAAACTGAAACATCCAATTATTATGTATGAAGGAACTAAGGACATATTTGTGATACACCTGGATACCTCTGGTGAGCAATTAAAATGATAAATATCAAATTGGCTTTTGTGATCAAAAAAGTGTATGAATAATGAACACATTTTCGGATTAAAGCAGACGTAGTGCAACCTAGTGATTCCCCCCCCCCCCCTCCCATATATGTAACCCTGTCCCCCCCTACTCCCCTTGCTTGCGGTCTGGAATGCTGAGCGGGCTGTGCGCACTCCCGTGAGTGCAGGTGCGTTGCGGGCAGTTGCAGGGGCTACCGGGTCGCCGGCGCTGCTCGACAAGACGCCGGGAAGGGCTCCGCCATACAAGTTTTGCGCACGCATGCGCAGTACGAGTTGCGCATGCACAGAGTGGATCGGGGGTGCGGCGGTCATCCCTGAGCTTTGCGCAGGAGCTTAGGCTGAGCAGCAGCCATTAAGGGAAAGGCTCTGAGGGGAACTACAATCCCCAGATTGCCGTGCAGGCAAGAAGATACATTTTGCGTGCTTCAACCACGCTAATTAGTGTGAACTGCCCCTTCTGGGATTACGGCTCGGGTGAGCTCACCTCTGAACGTGTCAGGGTGTGCCTGGCCCGTTTCCACCGGCCCATCGGGGTCTTGCATGGGTCCCTTGGGGTCTATCCCCCAAGTACCCATGAGGAGACTCATGGCGACGGCGAGTGGGCAACTACCCCCTCCCCCGCCTTACTCAACAAATTTTATTGATAAACAGTTACAGCCAGTTTGACCGTGTGGCATCTCATAGTTCGTGGGAAGAACCAGTTCAGATGTGTCCTGTCTATGTAGGCTACAACCCCTATCTCTCTTTCATTGCCCCTCAGGTGATTGCTGTGTACCCCCTTAACCCTGAGCGGCACTTGGTCTGTTACCATTTCCCTGTGTACCTGTGGGGCGTGTTATGTGGGCTCGTAATCCCCTCTGGGTTCCTTCGTGATCTGTATTGTCTCTCACGTCCTTCATTACGGAGCTTGCTGTCATTAAGGTTCCTTAATCCCTTCCCTCTTTTCCCTCTATTGTGTGAGCCTTCCCCTCCTAGTCCTTATACTGACCGGGCGTTATTTATAGGCTTGCCGTCTCTCGGGGTGAGCCCGCAAACGGAGGCCTCTATGTGTTATTCTCGGGGCCTATCCCTCTGCCTTGTATCTCTCTCCCTTCTGCTCCTGCGTCCCCTGTTGTGAGTGCGTTGTGTGTCGGGGGAGGGTAGCTGTGTGCTTGGGTCTTTTATCCTTGATCGCGTTGGGAGGTATCTCTCTTCCATCTCTGCCTTTTGGCCGTGTTTCCGGCGCTCCCGGATGACGTATTTCCGCTTTCGGTGGTAACGTGCTCCGACCAAGATGGCCGCGCGGCCATATCCGGTGACGTCTATCCGGTTCCTGTCATTCAGCAGCCGGATGTCCACGGAGGCGGACGTCTTCCCGCGCTGGGCCCTTCTTCATCCGGCAATGGGGTTTTCATCCCGCCAAAAGTCGAGACGCCTCCATCTTCCAGGGATGCGTGTCACGGGCTCCTTCCGGGTTGCGGCCCGGCCAATGTCGCCGGAATTTCAGGTAAGACGAGTGCTTCTATGGTTTAGCCGGGAACCTTGGGGTATAATGTTCTTGTCCCACAGCAGACAGGTGGTGTCGTGGCACTATAATGGCCTGATTCTTGTACCAGTCTCTTAGAGATGCTTAAGGCCTACGAAACTTAAACTTTTCGCCATAACTTTTAGGCAACCAAACTTTGAGGTGTATTTTGTATTCCCCTTTTGTACTATTTATTTATTCTTTTTCCGAGTCGCTGGTTGCGCGGGGCTTCCTGGATGTGCCGGCTTGGCGCCACTCGTTGTCTGGCTCTGCATCTTTCCGCGGTCCCGCGACCTCGCCGACTTTCACCCCCAATCTGCGTAGGAATTCATCGCCTTCTTCCAGGTTTTTCATCGAGGTGGCCCTCCCGTTTTTAATGACTAGTAGGCCAAACGGGAAGGTCCACCGATAGCGTATAGCTCTGTCTCTTAGAATTCGGGTGATCGGTTGGAGCTTCAGGCGCCGGGCTAGAGTCAAGGGGGACAAGTCTTGGAAGAGCTGTAGGGAGATTCCCTCAAACTGACAGGCCTCTTCTCCTCGCGCTTTCAGAAAGATTGCCTGCCTGGTACGAAAATAATGCAATCGAGCAATCACATCTCTCGGTTGTGCATTCGCCAGCGGTTTGCTCCTCAAGGCCCTATGGCACCTGTCCATCATGAGCTCCGCCGCAGGGGTATCAGGGAGCAGAGTCGCCATCCATCTGGTAATAAATTCTTCTACCTCAGTTATGTCTTCGGGGATACCGCGTATGCGAACGTTACTGCGGCGGTCTTGGTTCTCGGAGTCCTCTTGGCGTTCAGCCAGCTCTGTAATCTGATTTTGGAGATGGGAGGAACGCTTTTCTGTCTTTTTAATCGTTGTGGAGACGGACGCCATTTTATCCTCCAGGGCCCCTGTTCTTTCGCCGAGGCCCTGTACCTCTTTCCGGAGTTCTTGAATCTCTGCCCTGAATAAAGATTTCATGTCGTTATATAAACGGTCGAAATCACAGCGCCATACGGGCCGCTGTTCCGGCATCTCGTCTATGTCCTCCTCATGCTCCGATCCCGATCCTGCAGTGGAGCCGGGCGCCATTTCTGCCCCCACGTCTCTGGTCGCGGACCGGCTCTAATATCTCCGCAGATCTCCCGTGTTTTTTTTCTTTGATGATGGCGGGGCCATCTCTACGTGTTCCCTGGTTAGTGTGAGGAAACTTCGGTGCGAAACTCGTTTTTTGTAGGCTGTAGCTTTATTATTGCTTTGGCGGGGGTAGGAGCTACTGGTTTAGGCAGCTGTTCCCCTCACCATCGCGCATGCGCCTCATATACAGGAGTTTTAACTGGATCAAATCACTCTTTGATAAAGCGCCCAGGAGGCGGGAAACGCGTCAGAAGATTTTTGTGCTATTTTATACTTTGGCTATTATGCCTAATAAAGAAGATTCATTTTCATATCTCATCTTTTTTTCATTCAGCAGTGCCCATCTCTCTTTTTTCCATTTTACACATTGGATTATAATAGGCAGAAGAAAATACACTAACTGGGGGTTTGGGGTTGAAAAACGAACTTTCCTGATTGAAACAAAGTCTTTAAATATTCCGTTGGTTGACCGGGTCTTAGCCCGAAACGTTCTGGAGCTCAAATCGGTATGAGACTCCAGCAGCTGCCGCACTTTCCACTCCAAATGGTACTGAAAGTCTGACTTAGAAACTTTTCTGCTTAAAGTCCTGTAGCGGTTTCCTTGCTGTCTCCGCAAGGCTTCTCTGGGCTTGGAGTCACAACTTGGATCGGTGTTCTGATCTCTTAGGAACCTCTTTAGCAAACTCGAATCTGGGCTGGCTACTAACTGTTTTTATAACATTTGCAAAGTCAGTCTCACAGCATTACTACAACTCACAAGCGTGGGAACTTCATCTCTAGCCACTCACACACTCTGCCAGGTTTGGGAAGCCTGGCACCTGAGCTTCAGCATGGCAAAGGAGCGTGTGCGAAAAAATGCCATCTTGCCTACTTGTCATACAGAGGCTAGGTCCCTCTCAGTCTAGGGAGGTTGCTGCTGGCTCAAAAGGCCTGCAATCCGCCCAGGACAGGAACACTTAACTCAGCCATCCTGTTTAGATGGCTTTCACACCTCTGCCTTTGATGTATGGACCCAGCATCAGACTTAATGGTTCCACACTCTATTAGCCATAAGCCCCCCTTTGAGTCTTGCAGGACAAAGACCCTGCCTGATTTAATGTATAAAGTGAAACATATTTTAAAACACTGCTGTTTAATAAAATATACTTTTATACATTGTGATGCTAAAATGTGTTACAGTCCTTTGGTGTATGAAATAGAGAGTATAAGGGCCTTCTAACAGGGTTTTAAGGGGTTAATTGGATGTGTGCTTGTGGTTAGCGGTGAGCAGAGGTAATTGCAACTTTGTTTCATTGTGTAACCACAAGACAAGCAGGGAACCAGCCGTAACCACAAATTCAATTGGATAATTGACTTGTGGTTAGATGAGTGGATCCGAAATTGTAACAATGTCGGCTGTGGTTTACTAAGCCAATTAAAGTAAATTGATGGAGTACCTCTGTGGTTTTATCGATCTGGGCTGGGAAATCGCTACTTTGAGTCCCGCCTGCAAACTGCAGACGGAGGGGAAATGTTTAAACACACCACATCAAAGCCCTTACCCAATTAAAGGTATAACTTTAGTTAGGAATGTCCTAGCTTTCTAATTTTTTTGTATGCAAAGAGTTAGAAGGGAATCATGCAGATTGTTATGATTTTATTAATTGTACCATGTGTATAAATGCATAAACGGGCATAGCCCTGGTGTAGGCCCATTTAAAATTATGTGAGCTGGGGAATTTAAATGTCATTCAAAGGACAGCGAATACATTAAACTTTCACCCTGCTAGTTTATGGTCAGCCACCCCAGGGGGAGTTATGCATAAATGAATGTCCGGACTTCTGAGGAACCCTGGGGAGAGGCCGCCCGAATATCTTCAGCAGTCCAGGAGCTTCAAAGATTTTAACCCGGCAGGGGTGTGAAGTTCCGGTAAGTGAGTTAAAGCCATTTGCCTAGCAAATGGTGAGGTATCTCAAGGCAGGTAGACTTTCTGTCGCCAGGGCAAGGGGGTATGGTCAGTTATGCTAAACGGGTCAAGTGTGACATTAGCGCTTGACACTTAGCTTGCCGTGACACCCTTTGCCCGGCTACATGAACTATTGGCAACCTTGGGATAGGGCAGAATTTGGCTCCCACGCCAAAGATTGATTGCCCATTGCCCAGATAGGCTTGTGAGGGTATTAAAAGCCCGTGCACACCTTCGGGGAGGTGTTCTCTGCTTAACATCGGAAAGGATAGCGGGCGGTGCAAAATTGACATTTTCAGCGCAACCACAGATTTGCACCCTGCTCAGGATTTCGTAAGATCTAAGGACTTGTAAACGAATTCTGCAAGGGCAGAACAAAATTCTTTCGTTTGGTGAAGATACAGGCCCCGCAAGCTGCACCCCTAGCTAAAAGACTGTTGCTTGTTTCCTGCTCGCGTGTCAACTCTGTTTCTGGGAATTGATACCTGGAGACTGGATTTTATGGACTTTCGTTCTAAAAATCTTTTATTTCATTTTGGCACGTTCTAGTAAGTATTTATTCGTAGTATTATTGTAATTCAAGCTGTGTGTGTTCTTTATGTAAATAAATACAATTTATTTTATTTCATGCTTTATTCAATCAAAGGATCCAGACATTAATGTGTTAAAAAGTTTGGTCTCCCGTGACACCAGGTCCCAGCACCCCAGGAAAGGCAAAACACAGAAAATCTTTAATGTCGCATAATTTGCAGTCACATTAATGCGTGCACAATACACAGACACAAGAGCTAACTCTCTAGGACCCCAAAACAGTTCAGGGGCAACCAAGTGGGCTTAACCCTTATTATAAAGCCTAGTTACCCCCTCACCGTCACAGCATGGCAGAGGTGACATGGTTAATACGGACGGGTGAGATTACCAGCAGGAGGATTCTCAATAGCTGCAGCATGTGAAAGTCATGGAACTTCCAGACCCGCTCCCACTCTATCAGACACACACTCAGTCCTCTCTCTGACACAGTCCCCAACCCCACTCTGCAGCTGCTGATATGAATGCCTTGGTAAGAAGTAATGGTAAGTATTGCGTTACCAGCCATTTTTATTACTGCAGTATTACTATGCTACAGGTATATTGCCCAACCCAACTCTGAACAATCAAATATTTTACCTGATGTATGAATCCCTTGTATGTAAGGAGGCTGATTATCTGTGAAAAGCATTCCCCACACTATGTATATGGAAATAGTTTCTCCAATGTATGAATCTTGTCGTGTTTGAGGAGGTGGCCCTTTTGAGTAAAGCTTTTCCCACACTCTGTACATGTGAATAGTTTCTCCCCTGTATGAATCCGCTCATGTTTGAGGAGGCCCTGCTTCCGAGTAAAGCTTTTACTACACTGTGTACATGTGAATGGTTTCTCCCCTGCATGAATCCGCTCATGTTTGAGGAGGTCCGTCTTCTGCGAAAAGCTTTTACTACACTCTGTACATGTGAATGGTTTCTCCCCTGTATGAATCCGCTCATGTTTGAGGAGGTCCGTCTTCTGAGAAAAGCTTTTACTACACTCTGCACATGTGAATGGTTTCTCCCCTGTATGAGTCAGCTGGTGTCTGAGGAGGTGGCTCTTAGTATTGAATTGTTTCCCACACTCTGTACATGTGAATTGCTTCTCTCCTGTATGAATCCTCTGGTGTCTGAGGAGATTGTTTTTAACGCTGAATTGTTTTCCACACTCTGTACATGTGAATGGTTTCTCCCCTGTATGAATCATCTGGTGTCTGAGTAGGTATTCGTGAAAAATAATGGTTTCCCCACTCTGTACAGTGTTAATGTTTTCCCCTGTATGAATCCGCTCATCTGTTGAGGAGATCCCTCTTTATAGAAAAAGCTTTTGACTACACTCGTGCACATGGGAATGGTTTCTCCCCTGTAATAATCTGCTCATGATTGAGAGCGCTGTCTACCAGAAAAGCTTTTACTACACTCTGTACATGTGAATGGTTCTCCCCTGTATGAATATCATCTGGTGTCTGAGGAGGTTATTCTTAAAAGTAATTGTTTCCCACACTCTGAACATGTAAGAATTTCTTCCCGTATGAATCCGCTTATGGTTGAGGAGGCCCTCCTTCGAGAAGCTTTTTACTACCACTGTGATACATGTGTGGTTTCTTTCTCCCCTGCATGAATCCGCCTGATTGAGGAGCGCCCTCCTTCCGAGTAAAAGCTTTACTACTTTGTACATATGAATGGGTTTTCTCCCCTGTTATGAATCCGCTCATGTTTGAGAGTCCGTCTTCTATAAAAGCTTTTACTACACACTGTACTGTGAATGTTTCTCCCTGTAATGAATCATCTGTTGTCTGAGGAGGTTATCTTAAAAAGTAAATTGTTTCCCACACTCTGAACATGTGAATGGTTTTCTCCCCTGTATGAACCGTCATGGTTGAGGGAGATCCCTCTTAAGAAAAGCTTTTACTACACTTCTCGCACATGGGAATGGTTTCTCCCCTGTATGAATCTGTCTCATGATGAGGAGCGCTGTCTTCCGAGAAAAGCTTTTACTACACTCTGTACATGTGAATGGTTTCTTCCCCTTGTATGAATCTACTGGTGTGAGAGAGGTTATTCTTAAAAGTAATTGTTCCACACTCAACATGGAATGATTTCTCCCCTGTATTATCATCCGCTTATGGTTGAGGAGGCCCCTCCTTCTGAGAAAAGCTTTACTACACTGTGTACATGTGAATGGTTTCTCCCCTGCATGAATCCCTCTCATGATTGAGGAGGCCCTCCTCCAGTAAAGCTTTTACTACACTTTGTACATATGAATGGGTTTCTCCCTGTATGAATCCCGCTCATGTTGGTAAGAGGTTCCGTCTTCTGAGAAAGCTTTTACTTTCTACATCGTACATTGAATGGTTTCTCCCCTGTAGAAATCCGCTCATTTTTGAGAGAGTCCGTCTTCTGATAAAAGCTTTTACTACCTACACTGTACAGTGAATGGGTTTTTCTCCTCCCATGTTATGATATCCTCTGGTGATTGAGGAGGGTCCACTTTACTTAACTGTTTTCCCACAACACACTGTACAAGCAAAAGGATTCACTGCCTGTCTGAATCATCTGCTGTGAAAGATGAAGTTTCCCTCCTCAGTGAGAAACTGCTCCCACCCATGCTGTACAGTAAGGTTTGCTCTCTTGTTGGGACACAATAGTGTGAGCAGGTCCTTGTCCAGTGAAAGCTTTGCTACACTCACAACAAGCAAAAGGCTGAGCATCGCGGCCTTCTTTTAAATCTCTCTCATACAATTCTGCACCAGGTGTGGGCGTACAGGTCTGTAAAGTCACCATTCATGTGCACTTGTTCATTGTACATGTCCAAAATGTGGCAGGAATTATTGTTTTTTGGCACTTCTGGGCTGCGGGGAGTCAGACAGCTTCTGGATGTATCAGAGATCAAGGTTTGTTCCTCATTCAGAGGTACGCCGTTCTCTCAACAGAAGTAAATAAAAAGACAGAACAATTTTTTAATCAGTAAATCAAATTACACAAATCCAAAACAATTAAGAATTTACTTACCAATACTTAACAAAATGTTTTTCACACCCGAGGTTTAAAATTGTGTCACATGAACATCCGTGGGCCCCCTAATGACTTTGGTGGTGGTCCCCGAAGACCTTAAATTTATTTGTACAGCTCTCACATGAAATAACTTTTCATACATAACTTTTATTATTACTGCATTCTATTTTAAGGATACAATGTAAATTCCCAAATAATTTAACATTGAAAATGTCCTGAGATGTAAAGTTAAAGAACTCCCTGGTTTTATATCATATTGTACGTTATCATATCAACTAAACCCACAGCAATCTATAGTGTAAAGATACTGTAGATGCCCATGTAATGTATAAACCAACTCGATTGCTCCATTTGTTGTCATATTTTGTCTCAGCAAATACCTATTCATTATAATTTCCCAAGCACGCTGCCTACTTAGACGATTCTAGTTCTCTCTAACATTCTTCTATCCCCCTTCCATCTCTACTCTATCTCCTTCTATATCCCTTCTAGCTCTGCTGAGGGCTGTCTCCTCTCTGCTCCATTTGTCTATCAGTCCTCTCATATTAAAACCTGTCTTCCCTTGCGTGCACTCACTCAACCCTATGCCTTCACAATCCACATCCCTACCACTCTTCAAGTAATGCTGAAATCTCATCCTTCAATTAATCATTTGCTTAGTTGGGCCTCGGCTAGTCCTTGCCTTCTATGCACTTCGGCTTTCCGTTAATGAATATGTGTTATAGGTGCAGTTGCTTCTTATTTTGTTATCTGTAAATCTCCCTTTATTCCATGTAGCATTGTAAACTCGTAGGTCAGGGTATTCTCTGGTCCCATCTGGTTCATCTTCTAGGTTTAATGCACTTCTGATATTTTGTAATATAATTACCTGGTATTGTCTGGCTAATTCTATTAATGGTCTGGTACTCGATGGTGAGACTATACAAAAGAAAGTATACAGTACGACTGCCAACATTTAACCCCTAATACCCTCCTCCCACAAACCCTTCCTCCGTAGGCCTCAACCACCCCTGGGACATTGACACCGTTACCTTACCCACCTCACCCCCCAATAAAACGGAATAGGCCGTCCATATAGACCCCATCATTGCCTTAGCTGTTAGACGATAGGTAATGAAAAGCGCGTTTATTTTATTTTGATTACAATACTATTGTATCATGCAGTCGCAGTAGCTAAATCGGCAAAAACACTCTGTACATGTGAATGGTTTCTCCCCTGTATGAATCATCTGGTGTCTGAGGAGGTTATTCTTAAAAATGAATTGTTTCCCACACTCTGTACATGTGAATGGTTTCTCCCCTGTATGAATCCGCTCATGGTTGAGGAGATCCCTCTTTATAGAAAAGCTTTTACTACCCGCTCATGGTTGAGGAGATCCCTCTTTATAGAAAAGCTTTTACTACACTCTGCACATGGGAATGGTTTCTCCCCTGTATGAATCTGCTCATGATTGAGGAGCGCTGTCTTCCGAGAAAAGCTTTTACTACACTCTGTACATGTGAATGGTTTCTCCCCTGTATGAATCATCTGGT